>AGDA01057035.1:0-11524 GCA_000281935.1 Mengenilla moldrzyki | reverse complement strand
ACACACACACACACACACACACACACACACACACTACATATTCGGCCCAAATACTAACCATTGTCAAAAGTGGTATTATGTTTTCAATCATACTTCCATTTTTAAACATAAAATTTAAGTTAACTCTACTTGCTTAATTTTAACGTTCTGGGCTTTTTTGAACCCTATGCGGTCGACATGTTGGCCATCCTTGCCTTAAACAGTTTAATTAGTACATTCAGCTTTTTTCATCTTTTACTTAATGCTTGTTTAAACGTTAGTTTTTTCGCAAATTGTGGTGAGTGTTACAACATTACAGATTGGTTTTAAGAAATAGCTTTGAAATTTATATTCCTAATTATTCTTAAATAGAAATGGCCGCCTGTTTTACTCGGACATTCAACGTGGCTCAATAAATACACTCTACTTTAACGGGTCGGATCACAAAATTCTAATAGAAAACCAAGGCTCAGTAGAGGGCTTAGCTTTCGATCAGGCTGATAAGAAACTCTTTTGGACTTGTAACAATAACGCGACCATTAATACAGTACAATTGAACGCGCAAGGCATTAACATTACTAGTGTAAAAATTGTAGTGAAATTAAATCATGATGATAAGCCGCGCGGCATTGCCTTAGATCATTGCGAAAAATGGGTCTATTGGACGAACTGGAATTCGCATCGACCTGCAATCCAAAGAGTTCGAGTGACCGGCTATGCGGTCGAAAGTATAGTAACAAGCGATATCAGAATGCCGAATGCAATCACTATTGATCAACATGCGCGAAAAATTTATTGGGGCGATGCGAGATTGGATAAAATCGAACGGTGTGAGCTAGATGGTTCGAACCGCGTTGTTATATCGAAAGCTGTGCCGCAGCATCCTTTCGATATTGCCGTTTATGGTGATTATTTGTTCTGGACTGATTGGATGCTTAGAGCGGTTATGCGTGTCAATAAATACACAGGTTTGAAAACTGTTTTGGTACTAGTAAAGTGTACAAAAAGCTAAGTAAGATTTTCCAATAGGATTGATTTTTAGCGTGAAATGTAAAATAAAAAAGCTTTTTTAACATCTGTTGATCATCGTGTAGATAAATTCTAATTTCAAAAAACAATTTTCAAAAAAGTCACCTCAACCCCTTATTGCAGGATTTTTTCCTATTATTATGTATACGATTCGAATTAAAAAATATTAAAATTCGAATTTTTTATAGAAGTCATATATTTGCATATATTTGCATTACTTCATTGAAAAATGTGTTCACTATTAATACAATTTTTTTCCTAAAAAAGCAAAGTTTTAAAATTTGAGGAAAATGTTTCCCGACCGCCGTTATTTCACCCCGTTCTGTTATTTTTTTTTTCAATTTTGCATTATTTTTAAATAATGAAAGCGAAATGCTTTAAGTTTTCAGTAAAAATAGAAAAGTATTACCTTCAATTTTTTCACTATTTGGTTCTTATGACAAAAATGTTTCTCTTATCTCATTTTCACACATCATTTTTCAAAAATGTCTATCTCGTCAAGCACGTTTTAAAATTAATTTCCCCGCCAATATCAAGAAAAACTCATATGGTTTATTCTTAATGTCTGGTTTTCGTTAATCTGCTTTAGTTTTAATGAAAAAATTCTTAAATTTTTTGAAATTAAAAAAAGCGTCATTTTTTGTTTTTCAAGCTTTGTACTGACTACAATTGCGAACTTTTAAGGACACCAGTGTGAAATTTTCTATGAGTATAAAAATATGTTTTCATATCTTTTTAGCCTTCTATGTGCTTTAATTTCAAAACTAGAAATTTTTAACTGAAAAAAAAACATTTGATCCCTTTGCTCAAAGTTGTGTTTTAGGATTTCAATTTTTTTTTATTTTACTATTCGTTTAGCCTCGGTTTTCAGAAAATATATGCTACATCTAATGCTTTTGGTCAAAGGTAAAATTTGTTTACTAGTGTGTTATAGTAAGGAACTATGTGACTACAAGTTTTGAATATAAAACTAATAACACATTTACTTTGAAATATTATTTAAAATCTTAATATGTATTTTATCAAATTAACTATAAACTATTATCATCATAGATATAATAATAAAAGTTAATGCCATCAAGAAGACAAGCTACTTTTCTTAGTCCGTGTAATATTCGAATGTATGACTGCTGTATTAGAGAGATATTAAAAAATATTTTAGATTTTAGGCAAATAGAAAACATATCTTTAAGTTGAGGATCTACACTGAAAAAAAACATTGGTAAAATTGACAATTTTCATGGTTAATTTGCCTAAACAATTAAAATTGTAAAATATGCACTGATATAATAGTTGAGTAACAATTTTTAAAATAGTTAGCTATCAAATAATAATTGGTTCGTAGAACGAAATTAATTTCACCAAAACGAATATTATTAACAATTTTGAGATTGTTATGTTAACAATTGTAAATATAGTTAAATTGAAATTTTGTTAGCCGATAGTAGCGATATTAATGGAGTGTAAAACCAACAATTAAAAATTGTTGTTTTTAAATGGTGTATTTTTTCAGTGTGAGAATTGGTCACTTTAAATCCAGATGTTTAGTTGTTGAGATGACTGAATAAAACAATTGTTTCAATAGGTGAAGACGTTGTTTGGCTCAGACATGACGTGCCGCGTCCGATGGGTATAATAGCGGTTGCTAGTGACGTAAACGAATGCGTCGAGAATCCGTGTTCCGTGTTGAATGGCGGCTGCGAAGATGCGTGTACTTTAGATGCTGCTGCTCAAGTCGTCTGCGAATGTTTCAACGGCCGTGTGCTGCACGATGACAGGAAAAGATGTGTGACACGAAACGTGGAATGTGATAATTCGTCATTCGAATGTTCGAGCGGTACATGTATTCCGTTCGATATGACATGCGATGGGATTGCACAGTGTCCTGATAACAGTGATGAAAACGACGAGTACTGTGTGTGGAGAACATGCAAGCCAGGATATTTTCAATGCCGAAACAATAGATGTGTGACCACGAATATGACGTGTAACGGTATCAATAATTGTGGTGATGGTAGCGACGAAGTGAACTGCACATGCTCGAAAAAGGATCAGTTCCAGTGTGAGAATGGCGAATGTATTTGGTTGTCGTATCGATGTGACTATGATCCTGATTGTTCAGACGCTAGTGATGAAAAAGGTTGCCCGGCACGGAATTGTAGCCGCAACGGTGAGCAGAATATGACCCAGTGTCCGGCCACGACGGCGTGTATTAAGCAAAGCTGGTTTTGTGATGGTGAAAATGATTGCTGGGACAATAGTGATGAGCTCAACTGTACAAGTAATGTTCATTCAAAAGAAATCACGATTTTGTTATTACCTTTTACGAATTAAGGAAAGTGTTGTAAGCGATTGAAATTTAATTTATATCAGTAATCCTGTTTTTATGATCCTCAATTGAGATATGTAGGTGTGTAATACAAAAATCTATTTATCTCAGTTGTTTATATGAGCTAATTTTTTGGAATTTTAATCGCTATTTTCTTATACTCAAATATAATTATTGAGAGTCAAACCAAGCGGTCGCTGTTCGACCTATGTTTTAAGAAATATCTAGATTCGGATTTCGTTCTTATTGACGACCATACCCACATTTACCAACAAAAAAAAAGTGATCTTGGGGATTGGGATGAGTGTAACTAAGGCTCAATCTCGGTGGCCTGAAAATTCAGCAGTAAAGAGGTACTGAGGGAGCTCTCTGATTTTTACTAAGTGTCGTCGACAAACACTTCCGGCCATAGTGGTTTGAAATTATCATCAGAATTTCGTTTACGGGGCCGGTGTCGTACTTACCTGACTAGAAAATACCTTAATCTCTTTTACAGTAGGACTAAACCAAAAAAAGGAGTGTTGTATGTGTAGTTAAGCCAAGTTTTACATACGTACAACTAGAGATGCTTGAATAGTCTGGAAGTTATTGCTCGATTTAGAGGCTCAAACGTGTCCGAGTTCAATTTCAGTTAGCTTCAACAATTATAGCCACTTTTACCAACATAAGAAAAAAAATGACAATAATTTTTTAATCTATAAGAGTGTGGTGTTTTGCTGTTTGCTGTCGCTCACCCCTTACTCGAGCGCAGCAATAATATTATTATATTTTATTTTAAAACTGTTTTCATTCGTATTTTGAACTTTAAAAAATAAATTTTAAAAAGAGTTAAAATTTAGCTAAATATCAATTGATGATTGTCCGCAAGAATCCAGAATGCAACTTTGACTTTTCAAATACAATAAGAGAAGTAAATTTATAGTTGAAACGTTAAATTTTTTCCTTGTTTTACTTTAATCAAAAAAAGCAAGGATATAATTTCTTGAATTTATTATATTGAAAACCCAATACAGCTATATTAAAAACATAGGGCTTGATTTTCCTTTTATAGTAGTTAAACAAGTATTTAAGATATCTGTTTATTTTTAAAAGAAATCGAAACGTCAAATACGAAAACTCAATGTCCGGCGCATAAGTTTCGTTGCAGCAACGGTATCTGTATACCAAAGAATTGGCACTGTGATCATGATAATGACTGCAACGATGAGGGTGCGGATGGAATCAGTTCCGATGAACGGGAATGTAAGCGTCAGTGCCGTGGCGATCAGTTTCTGTGCGACAACTGGGAATGTATACCGCGCTCGTGGCAATGTGACGGTCAAGTCGATTGTCGTGACGGTTCGGACGAAAGTAATCAATGTCAAGTACGGGAGTGTTTTCGTTGGGAGTTCAAATGCAATAAAACAGGCCGGTGTATTTTAAAAGGTTTGTTGCAGTATTAAATTTAGAAATAAGTTCTTCCGAAATGTTTCATTTAAATCAACTTCATATTTTCTTAAAAGTTTTCTTCCGTTCATTTTGTAATTTTTAATTATCAACAATATTATAAAAAAAATAAATAGTTTTTGTTTAACACTAAAATTACCGATCTGTCAACATAACCAGTTGCATTAACCCTTTCGAGACGAAGATTTTTTTCGAATGCGGTCCACAGGAGCGAATTTTTTTTTTTTTTTTTGAATCGTTTATTTTTAATTAATAAAACTTGTTAATTATGAAAAAAATTCAATTCATAAGTGATATGACATAAGTTCATTACACACAGGGTGTGCAATTTGTCTTTTGCCTCGGAAAGCTATTGCACACCGTGTAGGCAATCGGTCTCGAAAGGATTAATTGTTCATAAGATATTGTCTTGAAATTCTGTTTAATATTATAGTAATATTATACTTGATGACATAAATTATTTTGAAGACTCATTTTCATTTTAGCAACTATCATACTGGTAAAAACGGACGATTTTTTTAGAAAAAGGCTTATAACAACCATTGATAGATCTAGTGTTAGTTTATTTTTAATTTCCATAGTAATAGTACAAGGAAATCTAATTTATCATAATAAATTATTCACCTTCTTGTCAGATGACGCGACCATTTTAGCGCCCGATCCTAATGTTCCTACGTATATTCCATCATCATCGAGTTACTCTGACTATTCCAAGGAAGGAGTAGGGAGGAATATTGTGTAAGCGAAGAAAATCAAGCGCTGCTATCTAGGACAACTATATTTCCCTTTGATCATTACTTGTTTTCGCCGCATATACAACATCAATTAAATTACTCATGAAAAATTTTCATTTCAAATGATTATTTTTAAGGTTAACACGTTAAGCGCCACGCAGTTTTATAGCGACTTTCCGTTCAGGCCGCGCGCGCAGGTATCATAATACAGAATGTTGTATTGTCAGTCACTGATGACTGACACGGCCTGAACGGAAAGGTCGGTATCAGTCACCGGTGACTGACGTGGTGCTTAAAGTGTTAATTGCTTTTGATTTTAATCTGATCCGTATGTTTCAAAATTCCTAATTTTAATACGAATCCGTTAGTCTTCGCAAAAGTAGTCTGATTAAATTTTCAGTTAATATTTCATCCATAACAGCACATAGATCAGGTTTCACTTGAAACATCCCATTTAATTGCTAAAATGTTCTGTTTTAATTTACTTTAAGTAGAGTTTGATTAACAAAATTTATTGGTAAATGTAATTGAATTTCTACAAAACATTGACACATCTTAACTTTTGGTACTGGGGTTAAAGCCGAATTTATCTTTTTTCTGAAGTAAAGTTATTTATTTAGCGCATGCACATTTTTAAAATTCGATAAAAAAGATCAGGTCTGCCGAAAATCAGATTTTTTGTCTTAAGTGGCAAAGTGTTTAAAATAATAATTGGTAATATTTTAACTAACGCGTTTTTTCGAAAAAGTGCTTTTACCAGCATAAAGATTATTTTTATGAAGTAAAAGCAACTTATGACTTAAGCAATAATTCTGCTGAAAGTTAGTTTATCAAAACACTTCTAATAACTGCTAAAAACGTAGTTTGAAAATTATTTTTTAAGCCTTTGGTTATGATATGCTTTTTCAAACAGGTTGGCTATGCGATGGTGAGAACGATTGCACAGACAACGAGGACGAAGATCCGGAGAAAACGTGTGGCAGTGTGGTGCCGTTTCCTACTACGTGTACAACTGAGGAGTTTATGTGTTTGAACGGTGAATGTATACCGAAAGAGTTCTTCTGTGACGGCACAAAAGATTGCAGAGATGGCAGTGATGAATTGTGTTTTGATCGCGCGCCTTCGGTCCCCGTGGGCAAGTGTCGAGACGGCGAGTTTACTTGTGCGAACAAAAAAGTGTATTGTAGCCAGTTGGAAATGCGACGGAAAGAATGATTGCGGCGATTACTCGGATGAGAACTGGTCTGTTTGCTCTTCAAACTTTTATTGTAACGGAACTAACATGTTTGAGTGTAAAAATGGCGTTTGTATCAACGAAACACTGTTGTGCGATTCGGAAAACAATTGCGGCGATTTCAGCGATGAGGAATTTTGTAGTAAGTTTTCTGGAGTAGTTACACTTGGTGCGGTATTTGTATTTTTTGAGTCATTTTAGAATGAGCAGCGCAAATAACATCGAAGGCAATCACCAGTATAAAAAAAGCAAATAATACTGTTCCTTTTTACCTTCTTCTGGGAGGATACATAACTTTGTGCGCACTTGATTTAAGTGCCGCGTGAAATTTTATTCATCGAATTGTGTACATAGACGAATAAGACGTAGATTAATCCATTAAATTGAAGTTTTGGTTTGAAAATTATGAAGCCAGAACTTTAAAAGTGGATACTAAAGCATAATAATTTAAATTAGTTTAATAAAGATTTAACTTATATTTCGATTTACATTTATTAATTTTAGAAAAAATTCAAAAAGAAAGAACATACGCACTTCAACTTGTGACCTTACTGTGTTCAAACCAAAACTGCAATTAAATGATTACTCTATGTCTTATTCATCCGTGCTTCAATGAATCTTTTACGTTGTATATTTTTGGAAAATGCGGCTTAAAACATAGATCGTTTTATAAAGAGGAATAATGTGCTATAATTCTGTTTCAAATATGTTTGCTTGTTAAAAATCAGTCACAATGTAATGATTTGTTCATGCGAAGTCACAACACTCCGCCACAAGACTTCTCAAGATGTCATATAGCGTCTTGTTATTTCAAAATTTGTTTATCACTATGACATTTTGTCTCAAATCTTGTGACAATTTGATTTACTTGGTAGTGCGCTTAAAATTCAAAACGAAGTCGTTAGTTTAAAATAAAACCTAAAACGCATTACTAGCTCTTTCTAGTAATTCCCTGTCAGTGTAATTTCTTTAACTATTAATTAAATAGAATCTTTGAATTCTCTTCTTACTAACCCTCTCTTTTTGTAGATGTAAACGAGTGCATTGTACGTAACGACTGTGAACAAGTTTGTATTGATAAAAAAGTCGGTTATGAATGTGGCTGTTATCCCGGTTTTGAGATTGACAAAGCTAAAAGTCCGAACTTGTGCAAGGATCGTAACGAATGCGATTTGTATCCATGTAGTCAACGGTGTTATAATTTGTACGGTTCGTACGAATGTGACTGTGTGGCCGGTTACGTGCTTAAGCCCGACAATCATTCATGTAAAGCGGTGTCAGACATAGAAGCTACCATACTAGTAGCCAATCGCTACTATATTCGTCAGTCGAACTTGCGTGGTGATATCAGCATTTTGGTTCGTAATTTGACTAATGCCGTTGCTTTAGACTTTGACTGGCAAAATGGTTGTTTATTTTGGTCAGATGTTACCTCAATGTCTAGTTCGATAAGTCGATTGTGTTTTAATGAATCCTTGTTTTTGGATGAGGACGCTAACGTGGCCCAAAGTCAAGCTGATATTCAAGTGCTTCATCACTCGACGATTAAAAATCCAGATGGGATAGCTGTTGATTGGGTTGGTAAGAATATCTATTGGTGTGACAAGGAATTGGACACGATCGAGATATCAACGCAGTCGGGTAAATTTCGACGAGTATTAATAAAGGAAAATCTAGAAGAGCCAAGAGCTATTGCCTTAAATCCGCATACAGGCCATATGTATTGGAGTGACTGGGGGACTAATGTGCATATTGGTAAAGCGGGTATGGATGGATCTGATCCCAGAATCATTGTGAATCAGTCTTTGGGCTGGCCTAATGCGTTAACTATCTCCTACGAAACGGATGAATTGTTTTGGGCCGATGCGCGCGAAGACTATATTGCCGTATCAGATTTAGAAGGTCGTAACGTACGAATTATCATTAGTCGTACCAAGAACCCCTCGATTCGTCTTCATCACGTATTCTCGATTGCTGTTTGGGAAGATTTTCTTTTCTGGACCGATTGGGAAACGAGATCGATTGAACGCTGCCACAAGTATCATGGAGATAATTGTACTACTCTAGCTAAGTTCGTTCATAGACCTATGGATTTGCGTATTTATCATCCGTATAGACAGAATCAGACTATTGACAAATGTCGGAATCATAATTGTTCCACGTTATGCGTCTTGGCTCCCACAACTCTAGGATACCGATGTATGTGCCCTGAGAACTTTATCCTAGACACCGATGGCATAAGCTGTGTTCCGAATTGTACTCGAGCGCAGTTTGTTTGTGCTACTACGTTTAAATGTATAAATTTCTGGTGGCGGTGTGATACACAGGATGATTGCGGTGACGGATCGGATGAACCTCCTGACTGTCCGAAATTCCATTGTGTTCTAGGCCAATTTCAGTGTCGAAATTCCAAGTGTATCGATCCAGCATTGTTGTGCAATGGTGTTGATGATTGTCACGATAACTCAGACGAACTGAATTGTAATGATTACACTTGCATGAGTACTCAATATAAGTGTGTTGGGAACGCAAATGTATCTAGTATTTGTATAAGTGGCTCGAAACGATGCGATAGAACTATTGATTGTCCACTTGGAGATGATGAAAAACAGTGTCCGCCCCATAAATGTCAAGCTACGCAACATTTATGCGATAACGGAAAATGTATTCCGACAGTTTGGGTATGTGATGGCGACAATGATTGCGGTGACAATTCAGATGAATTGCAAGACTGTCAAAATCGCAAATGTACATCAGCAAATCACTTTAGGTTGGTTCTTTTAATTTATTGGATTGATAGCGTAGATTTTTCGCAAATAGATGTCTTATACTTACTCTATATTGAATAATAGTGTTGTTTCTTTAACATAAAATAACTTTTGTAGGGGTTATTTAAAAAAAAATATTAATAAATATATTGGAACTTTAAAATTTAATTCCAAAAGCCATAACTCCCCAACGAATGAAATATAGATTGTTTTAAATCTAAAAGCATATTCAATTCAGTATGTGTGTTTGAAAAAAATATAGATCTATGGTAATATGTATTTTAACTAGGTGTCAGTCGGGTCGTTGTATACCGTCGAATTGGTTTTGTGACGGTGACTTTGACTGTTCGAATCACGAGGATGAGCCTGCGTCCTGTTTGCATAAGGAGCAGGTGACATGTGATCCGACCTATTTTAAATGTGCGAACAACAAATGTATCCCGGGTCGATGGCGTTGCGATTTTTCGGATGATTGCGGCGATGGGTCGGACGAAAAGAACTGTACGCCACGCAATTGTTCTGAATCAGAATTCCGATGCGGTAACAACCGCTGTATTCAAGGATCATGGCGATGTGATGGCGATTTTAATTGTGACGATCATTCGGACGAACTTAATTGCACGATAAAGTGTCATGCGAACGAATTTCAATGCCGTGAACCGAAATATTGCATCTTTAGTGAATGGCAGTGCGACGGTGATATCGATTGCTCAGACAGCTCCGATGAAGTGAATTGTACAAATACGTGCCCAGAGAATAAGTTCAAGTGCGATGATGGCCAGTGTATACGCGAATGGTGGCGATGTGATGGTTTGGACGATTGCGAAGATGGCTCGGATGAAAATCCATTGACTTGTGCTCGTTTACCATGTCCTCCAGGTAATGTTATCACGTTTCATCTATTCGGCTTTGTGGCAATCACAAAATGGAAGAAAGTTCGATTGTTTTAAGGTCATCGAAAATATGTTTTTAATGAAATTGAATTTGACGGTTACTCAAGTTTCATTTGCATTAGTCTCTTATTTTGGTTTTGATTTTTCATTGTTTGCTATCATACTTATTAATATAAGAACCTCATGTGAATGATCGCTTGAGTGATCCTATAATAGAAAATTTTTGAAAAATAATCTATACAAAATTACATTTGGAACAGTTTTGTTTTTGACAATAATGTCAAAAATCATTAAAAAAATATTTTAAATGTATCTTTAAGACAAACGTAGTTGTAAAGAAAGGGTAAATGATCTAACAAACTAAATGTTTTTATTTTATCTTAAAATCTTATTTAGTCGTCTTCAGTTAAAGAATCACTAAAACAATTCATCTGACCAAAAGTTAAGGTTAATCGAAAAATCCACGAAGGAAAACTTAAGACGTTTTGGTAAATTTAATATAAAAATCTGTTGACAAAATTATTCGAACATATACAATTTTTTTTGAAAACCCCAAATATTTGGTACTCAGGCTAGTGTCAATTTTTGATTGCATTTGTACATACAGTAACGAACAACCATTTTACCAAGTAAATTTCATCATATATGCCATATTTTTTCAGTATAGATTAATGTCTACGTACTGCTCGAACGCAAAAATTAAGTAAAATTACAGATCTGAATAGGAGAACCGTGGACGTTCACGAAAATAGCAAGTTGAATTTACGTAGATGTTTAACCATTTGGCCTGTAACCACGAGTCTGACTCGTGGTAAAGAATTTGTGTCATAAACAAAATAATAAATTATTTTTATCAATTGATCAGTTGATTATGATTACACCCTAGACGTCTTAAAATTATTATTTGTACCTAAACATTGTTTATTATTTCCTTTTTTTCCTTGTTTTTTTCCTTGAATTCCTTTCGTTGCACTGGAATATATATGTCATAAAAAGTATACATTTCGCACCAGTTCGGATACACGGCTGAACAGTTGAATGGCACGGCGCGCGATCGACTTTCTTGTTTACTATAGCTCGCGCAATTGGCAGATATCGAGTAGGCCAAAGGG
>AGDA01056894.1:0-20668 GCA_000281935.1 Mengenilla moldrzyki | reverse complement strand
ACCTAAAAAATATAAAATAATTGGATTCAACTATATTTAAAAAACATTAGTTTTAATAACCAATTTTAAAAGTTACTGAATTATTTACACTGATTTGTTAAAATAACTAAAGCTGTTTTCGAAAAATATATCCACGAAGAGTACGGTTAGTAAAATATTTTGGTAAACTTACTCGGTCTTGCACAAAACACAGAAGTTGAGTAACTTTTAGTAGCTATGACATAACAGTTATTCCACTGAGAGTAGATTTTCGAAAAAGGCTTAAGAAAATTAATCTTTAAAATTTCAAAAAAAGTTTATTTAACTATCCGAAAACAGTTAATTTTACGATATATGAGAGTTTTGTTTACCCTCTAAGATAGTTCTAATAACTAAGTTTGTAGTTATTAAGATATTTTTTATTCACTATACTCAGTGTGAATACGATATTATTTTTAATTATTAAGCGACTGTTTGGAATAGTTGTACTTTTTATTTTTATTAGTTAAGAAAAATTAGCCAATGAAAATAGTTAACTCCACCAATAATTTCTTTTCAGTGTAAAATAATTAATTACTTAAAATTAGTATAAGATTTTTTAAAAATACACTAATGGACTTTAACATTGAGAAAAAGTAATGTATTTAAAATTGTCATGTATAGAAATTACTTAGATGCTTAATTTAAAGGTGTATTTTTATGAAGGTGTAAATATTTTACGTACAAAAATATAAATGTAAAATAAGTAATAAAATGTAATTAGTAGCATTAACATTATCTTACGCTATTTTATCTTTATTACTCCTTTGTGGGGTAAACTTTAAAACATTTTATGGAAAAAAATGGTTTGCAACGAATACAAATTGTTAGATTTTGAAAAAAAATATTTTAGGACACATCCTAAGGGAAGTAATAATTTAATGAGATTTCTATAATAGGCACTCTTTATCATGCTGAGCTTTACTAATAAAAAAATCTAGTGACAGTGATTTAATTTAAACTATTTATCGGGTCCTTAGTTCGCGTTTTTAGATTATGAAATTATTGCCGAGAAATATTCCAAGTTACTCTTTTTTGTGACATGTATTCTGTGTAATCATATAGAAACAACAATATAAATTAAAATCAGCAAAGAATTGGCAACATTTATTGTACGAATACGTTTGAATAAAGTCAAATACAAAAAATTGTATTCAGCAAGCTCATCTTTAACAATCAAAAAGTGTACATAAGCTTTTTAAAAAAATGCTAAATTTTAATACTTTCTTACAATAGATTCCTTTAAATCAGTAGTTTTCAACCCCGTACCCGTGGGCGCCATGGTGCCCTTGGAACGAATCGTGTGTGTCCGTCACTATTCTAAAGGGAAAAATTCATTTCTTGTGTGAATGAAGTTTGAATAATAATTTATATTTTTAAATCATTTTCGTTTATTATTTATTTACAAATTATGAATATAAGAAAATAAATTATGGGAAAATGATAAGTTATGAGTTTTTCGATAAAAAACAGGTGGCGCACGCCACTTAAAAGTTTGGGAGCCCCTGATTTAAATACACAAGGATCGCAATTTTCTCAATTTCAACTGAATACATTAATTCTTAAATATAAAGTATTACTTTAAGTATAGAATTTAAAAGCAAATCTAACAAGTAGTTATATTACAGAATACTAATACGTCTAATACTTCTAGTGTGCCTTAGTGTAATTTTGTAAAATATTCAAGTACATTTGATTCTGAATAGGAAATTTTGTTTAGAATTGATCGATTAGTATTAAAAGTGTCTTCACACGGTTTAAGTTCAAGCGAAATTGAAATGTATTTTCGAAAAGCATGCTTGAAATAATTTAGCCGGAAAATTGTTTTCAATCAATAAAAATTGACAAGTCTTTGTCACTTTATTTGTACTCTTACGGAAATTAATGTCGCTTCAATTCTTCAAAATTGCGTGTGGCCAAAAGCTTTAATGACAAATATTTACCGAACAAGCTAAACGACAAAATTAGTACTAGAAGAGAAATAAGGAACATTAAAGCGTTTCTTGGAATAATAAAGTGTAAAGTAAACGATAAACGAAAAGAAGATTTCTAAAAAGCGATAGATTTTAATAAATCATTTGACTCCGTTCTCCCCTAATGTGAATAAAATAGAATACAGTTTTCCAAAGCTCTATTATATACAAACTGCGCTCAACTAGCAGGACTACTAGCCCAGGAATTTCACGACTTTAACATCTGCTTTCGTAGCGCTTTTAATGGGCCACTGTGGTTGTCCGCAATCAGCGGGCCGGCCAGGTCAACGTATCAATAAACCTAATGAATATCGATAACATTTTGCACTCGCCTAACATTAAAAGTTCATTATAGCTAGGAGACTTTCAAAAGAAATAAGATGTATTGGGGTTCGTTAAAGCGGCCAACAGCATCCACCGCGGTATTGTAGTATCGGTTTTTGTGTATTGTGTCAAAGGAAAATTGTAGTAATAATGGCCATAATAAATGGCAAAAGAATCTAAGGAAAGTGGAAAGAAATGCGGCTTTGCAGCCGAAGCCTCTATAACTATGGTAATCGGCAACAATAGGCATAACTGAACGGTTCGTTCTGGCCGTCGGTTCGATATCAAAAAAGCGATCGTTTTAATGCGATCCCGATTTTTCTGCATTTTGAACTTATTAAAGTTTCGTTACGTTTCCGCACTGTTTTCCAAACATAAAGCTAAGCTTATAAGAGTGATGACTGCGGCTCGCTGCCTGAGCTTTTCCTATAATAGACTAGTTCTCTTACTATGTCTGCCTCTTTCCTATCCTACATCAATTACATGAAACTTATCCAATTAATGATACACAAGCAATGTGCTTGCAATCCTTATTATTAGAAAAAACAGTCTACTATTCAAACAAGTATATAAAACGTTTGCAAAATAAGAATTTATTAAACCTTTATATGTATTGTAATAAAGTGTAAAAAAAGTTGATTATTAATTATAACTTCATAATATTAATTTCGTACAATTCCCTTGCTAACCGTTTATTCTCACAGTATATCACAATGAGCTCACAAATAACATCATAAGGCGTTTTTAAAAATAGTGTCCTGTTCCGAACAAAGTTGAAAAGTATCTTTGCAAGCTTACTAGGTCTTGTATAAAACATATGAGCTGAGTAATTCTGAGTAGTTAAGTCGTAAAAGTGTCTGTTCAGTACACTATTTTTGAAAAGGTCTATATTATTGCGTGGAGTAACTTGTCGATAATTGTAATATCACAGTGAGTTTATAATTGTGAAGCTCATAAACACAACAAGGTCCTTGTAATATCACAATAAACTTGATTTTTTTTTAAATTTATTAGCCAATGACTATACAATTATAATATCGACAATAGTTAGCAATTCGATTATCACATGTGACCACTTACTACAATATACAAGTATTATTATAGTCATATTAGTACACATTTTATACTTATATATCATAATTTTTAAATTCCTTAATGAAGATACATATATGATACAATAAAATGAATTATAATTGTTTTTACAAAACTCTATAGGGATTAATTCATACGTATAATTTGAGCTTTAATTAAGTTATTATGTGGTTAAGTGTGTGTAAGTAAATGGGCTTTTAACATTTCTTATTTTCAATAAAATAGTGGTTAAATTTCATAAAGCATAAAGTTTTTCATTGTCTGTGATAAATAATTTAGTTTTTATTATGGGATTTTAGAAGTCAAAGTTAACAGCAAATAAAGTGCAATCATTAGTTTACTAATTTTTATTTAAGAAAGGTTAACCTGTTATAATTTTTACAATTTTTCAATGTTACACATAGATTGTTTTTTAATAAGTGATACTTTGACATATTTATGGCTCATTGTTTTACATACTTAAACTGTTTTCTAAATACATGATACACTTGCTTTGACAATAACTTCGACTTACACGTAATCGTGACTTCTAAAAAGCATAAAGACTACCAGTGTATAATATACAAAACATTTGAGCACCACTGGAGTTTTTTTCTTTTTTCATAAAGTCAGGTATAACTAGAAGTATTTAAAACAAATTTTTTGCAAAAGAGAAAAACTTGAGTAATCACTAACTCATTTTTATACTTTTTTTAGCAATTTTAACCAAAAAAACTTATTTTTATTAGCTTTTGGCAATAGCCTAAGCTAATCAGTAGCTACAATTCATGAGAATTTCGTTTATTTAATTTTCTCCGTATAATAAAAGTATTAAAAAGGTGTTCTTTAAATACTCATTACTTTGCAGTTTATGAATTAGATCAAATGTTATTTAAATAATTTTAGATAAGCCTTTGTTGATAAACTATGTAAAGCTTCTTTAAAATCGAAATAGTGTAATACAGTTAACGTTATTACAGAACGAAAATCGCACTAAGATTCTGATTAACTTGCTACATTGCAGTAAATCATTCTTTAAATTTCGTTCTTTACTAACAAAGATTTAACAAATGTAATAAAAACATTGTGCCATAAATGTATTTAGTACTTTCCGTATTTTTTTAAATTCATGAAGTATATTTGGGATATCCATTCATTCATCTATTTTTAGGGCCGCTTTTCCTATTTGGGTCACAGAGAAGTATTTGGGGTAAAAAACTGATAAACGCATTAGTTACAAAAAATTTAGGCCTTAAAATTTCGTATATTATACACTAGTAGCCTTTAATGTAAATTAGTAAAAATTCAAAAATCTATGAAATTGGTTGCATTGACGCCGATAAAAGGACTAAATTTTCTATAATTTTTATTGTTTTTTTAACAATAAAAATAATATATATAAAAGCCTAATTCTTTGTGTCGAAGCGCTCAATTTATTCTCAATTTGAGCACTGAATTTGAAGACTAAAATTGAACTTTTATTGAACATTAAAATTAAATTTTTATTGAACATTAAAATTAAACTTTTATTGAACACTGAGTTTGAACTTTTATTGATCACCAAATTCAAACTTTTATTGAACACTAAATTTGAACTATTTATAATATAATAGCCTAATGATTTGTGTCGGAACGCTCGATTTATTGCCAATTTGGACACTAAATTTGAACTTACTGTGTGGTTTCAAATGTAAATTGGAATTTCCAAACACACACAGGATGTTTTTTAGTCGATACTTCTAGACTATTTGATACTTTACCTGGAAGTGGTGTAGTGGGTTGCACCCGTTTCGGGCGCAACGATCGCTTCTAGTAATTTTATAGTCTTGTTTAACCATTTTAGAAATACTGATACATATATGTACATTTAATAATTGCTTAAAAAATTTATAAACTTTTGATTCATACTCACACAAATGTCATTCTTGTAGACGTTTGTTTCCTTTCTATAACTTGGAGAATGAATTCTGATAGACCATCACTAAATTCCCTTATCATTTTTGTATTGAAAACCCCTAAACCATTGACTCGATATGTGACACAAGTTCGATTAGATAGGTCATCATTTTGTTAAAATCAATGTGGCAAAACCTCGAAGATATTATTCTAGAAGTCATGTTCGAAGAACAAGATACGAGGGTAAAACATCCTCTAAAATCGTGTCCCGAGTTTATAGAATCGTAACATGAAAAATGAACAGAATCACACCTTGTGTACGAGTGTAGCCATATTGATTTTTTAATTTTAATAGCTTATAAATTTAAAAAAAGGAATGAACATTATGTTTAGAATTATTGTAATAAAAAATATTTTCATTCATAAAGGATTTTTTCTGTTTTCGAAGGGGTTAATTGATTACTTCATGTATTTGTACTTCAAATTTATTCTGAAATTGTAAGAGTGAGTATAAATTTAAAAGTAATTTAATAAGATCTTTAATCAATTCGATAGTACAAATGACGAAAGTTTAATTTAAAATTAAAAGAAATTCTGCGAATAATGTGTAAATACCGTGGAGAATACTAGAAACATATGTGTGGTTTCAGACGAATAAAATCTTTTTAACTAAATCTTGCGAACAGAACGTTAAAATTCTAAATTTAAGCAAGAAACATTTGAAGACAATGATCTCTTTTTTTAATAAACATTCTTGTAATATCACGTGCTCCTCAAAAGAAACCTCTGTCTAGAGTGCGAAATGAAGAAAAGAAATATACCCTATATCTTATTAATAATGTTATGTATTGTAGCTCTGGAGGGTGGCCAATCTTGAATCAAAAACTCCTAGGCTGGCCATTGAAAATGGGACATATTGTTCAGCTATTGTCTAATCTTGTTAAGTACATGTAATTAACCAAATTAGCTATTTACTTTTTAGAAGTACAATAAGCAACTAAGTTGTTGTATTAGGGTACTATTTTAATTTAGTAAATATGACCTAAAATAATAAATTACACAATTTTCCAAATCTCTTTCTTAGGATATTGCTTCGTAAGTAGAACTTAACAAAATTACTAATTAAGTCAGTTTTTTTAGTGAAAAACACTATAACTGTTAATGTTATCGAGACTCGAATCTGTGTACATTTAAACGCTAGTATTGAACGAAAACCACTAGACTATTTGAATTTCACTAGTTTTACGTATGTACAACTAAGCTTGAACTACACAAATTAGTTCATTCCTAGCATTCATTTCTGAATGGTATATAAATAAACTCTTACAATAAGTTACATCAGAAACTATGTACCCGTTTTCATTAGGCACTATAATATGTAAAATCGATGGAAAATTAAAACTCAAATTTTTCGAAGTTGTATATTTTATTTTACTTATAAAATAAAAAAAGCAAATAAATGTCAAATACAAAAACAGTGCAATAATTCAAGTAATTATATGATAGTCAGGTAAGTTAGATGTACTATATGTATAGATGGTCTTACTGTTTAAAAATTTATCAAGTCATTATACTTACGATTGAAATTGCACGTATCGAGAAAAAGAGACTTTCTATTTCTTTTGAAAATCGTAACATAAAAGAAAGCTATTATTCAGCATATTGATCGTAAGTTCAGCTATCATTTTATTATTAAGAACAATATGCCATTGCTTTGAATAAGAAAGAAGATAACGATTTTTTTGTATTCTATATTTTTAATTAGTCACGACTAAAGAATTTTTAAATTGATGTTTCCCAATGGGAAAAAAATTGAGCAACTTATTATTATTTGCAAAAAAAATTGTAGATAGAAAATCTTTTGAAAAAAATGAAAAATGAAGTTCGTAACCGATTAATCATGATTAAATTTATTTTCCAAGAAGAGTGAAAGATGACTCTTAACAGTTGAAATGGCGATTTCAACTCGCTGACCGCCGTTCATAATTATAAAGTTATTATTTTTAAATTAAAACTATTTATTACATCATTTACTTATCTCCTTGAAAATATTCTGACGTATTTATGGATTATTAAAAATGTAAATTTTATTATTCTTTACGACTTCAAACATTTGACTTTTCCCCATAATGATATTTGATAAATAAAAAAGTTCTTTCGAGATAATAAAATCGAAAAACACGGCAGGATCCAGGACTCAACAGGAGGCTTAGGGTAGACCTGGTCACGGCTTCTCATAAAGTGTGTGTATGCAATACTTGGGAGAACATTCGAAAACAGTTTCTTTGCCATTTAATCAATACTTTTTGCCACACACCGAAGAACAACACTTAACATTAATGAGAAAGAGACATTTTAATTTATTTAATGTTTAGATGGGCTTTTATGTTTTTTTTTTTTTTGATTTCTGGTTAAGCTTGAAATGCTTTTTTATGTTTTAAAAAACAAAAAGACTCATTTTTCATTAGAATAATTTCAATTTCTTATGCATGTTTTTTGTTTAAAAAAAACTCTCCGAGATGAAAAATTCCGTGTTGATTATGTAACGAGTTAAGTGACTTTTGGCTTTTCAAATAAAAGTATTGGTTTTTTTCTTTCAAAGTTTGATAGGTTTTTAATTTAAAATTAACATGAAAACATGTTGGAAAATAATTTTCGAATGAAGCCTTTGATGGAAAATTTATAAGAAGTTCGTTCAATGTGTTCAAGGCGGTCGATCATATTAAGCTGACCGACCGTTCATGTGGAAAAGTGAATCCATACTGGAAATAAGTTTTCCCCAGACTATATGACGCAAATTATGCTTTAAATAATTCGCAAATTTTCCCGACAACTTTTCTCAACTTTAACCATCGATTATATTCAATGAATTCGTACTTTTATTAAATGTTCTTACACTCACAAAAATAAATATTTAAAGTTAGTTGAAATTCTGACACTATATGTAACTAGTGGAAAAGAACTTTAAAGCTGTAAGAAATTTTTACTTTAATCTATTAGAAAAGACTTCTAAATTTTTCTACTAAATGTAATAAGAATTATCTTTATTTTACACAGAACAAACTTTTAAAAGTGGTAAAACTTTTGTAAAAATATAGTATCAAAACATAAAAAGTTGCTTCTTCTAAAACTATTTAAATGTTTCTAACAATTTTAAGTTTTTTTTTCAAATAGTTTCATATACTGTAATAACTTCTACTAATTTTAAGTGATTATTTTTGTGACTGTAGCATACTGAGCGCGATAAGTCCAATTTGAGACCCATAGAATACACGTTTCGAAAGCTAAAATGCTAAAGTAGTGCAAAACTGTTTTCGAATATTTCAAAACATTAATTATACTAGCTTTAATTTTTTCATAAAAACATCGTATATATTTTCTATAAAAATAAGTTACTAACTGCAAAACCAAATTATTTTTGAATATTTGAGGCCAATTTCTAACAAATGGGAAAGAAATACGTTTTACAAGTATAAAAACATTTTACGATTTTGAAATGTTCGAAGCCTTTAATAAATATTAAAGTTTATTTAATTGTTAACCGTACAAAATCTTTGAAATTACACGAAATCAATTTAAAATTAAAACCTCTCATAAATCAAACAAATACAAGAAAATTCTGCTGCGAATTATCAACGAACACCATATTGGATCATAACATAAAGTGACCACACATCTCGATTTTAGCGAGACAGTCATGCTTTTTGGGATAGTCCTGTGTCGCACCAATTTTTAAAAATGTCCCACTTTTTAGAAAATATCAGCATTTTTTACTTTAAATTTATTATAAAAATATATTACGTATTATTTATTAAATATTATGATGAATATAAAGAAATAAAAAACATATAAAAACATAAAACACACATAAAGTAAACTATGTTAGGTAATGTATCAAGTTAATTAACTCTGTGGTGTTACATCACTGTCATTATGTCTCGGCTGAATACAGATAGTTATCCTTAGAATTATCAAAATGGTGTTAAAACAAAATAAATCGAGTAAAAAAAAATAATTTTTTTTTCTTTAAATTGTATTAAATCAAATTCGTATTAAAAAAAGAACAATGTATGAAGCTACACAATAAAGTATATATAACTGAATTGTAATTCACATTTTGTCTCTTTACCCGCTCTGCACAGAACATTTTTTTTAAAATGATATCTAAAAGTTATCTATAGCCTGTTTTTTAGCCATAAACTTATACTAAATGTCTAAAATGTATCTAAAACTCGATTCTGAATAGCTATTTTTTTAATTTAAAGTTAAAAAAACGAATAGAAAACACATTTTTTTTACATGACTAAATCGTATTTAAATTAGTTTTAAAACTTCCATACTGGCAGTATAAAAAATGTTTTAGGCGACTTAAGATCAAATTTAGTCTTATTTTAGATTTAAAAAAATGTCCTTCGAAGCTTTGTCTCAATGAAAATGCGGTCACTTTATCAAAACAGTAAAATTACATTATTGTATGAAAATAATATGTTGTTCTTTATAAGATTTATCGCATAAAATAAAAATATAGAAAGAATATTTTAGTAAAATTCTCAAAGCAGATTCACAGCCTCGTGCTCGTGGGCATCATGGCGCCCATGGAACGATTCGTATTTGTTCGCCACTATTCGACAGAGAACAACACATTTCTCATTGTGTATTAAAATTAAATTATAATTTATAAGTTTCAAACATTTTTATTTATTATTTATTTACAAATTATGAATATAATAAAATAAATAATAGGATAATGAGAATTACGGAAGGAGTTTGTCGATTAAAAATAGATGGTGTTCACCACCTTACCGATATTTTACAATATACTCTAGAGTACGAAAAGGTTAGGAGCACTTAACTCAAAGTAAAGCTTTATAGCTTTTTGCCCTTTGCGCATTCTCTTTTCATTATTTTATGTAAAACTTTTTTATAAATAAGGTGACCAACTATTTTTTGTTCAAAAAGAGTACAATTAATTAAACAGAAAGAAAATTCTCAAAAAACTTTGCCGCATTTACTACGCATGCGTCAAGACTGACAAGCATGTCATACATATTGCACATCAAAAATCACACTGGGGATTACATATACAAATATTGGAGAGATAGATATATCCTTATCTTTTCACAAATGTAATTTTGACGCTGTTAGAAAAAAAGGTCTGTAGTATCTACCTATTTCTCCAAGTACATAATATGGCTTCTCAAATGTGCCTAAAACGGCAACCATTTGCGCGCGTAAAATTCAAATCACTGTCAAAATAATTTTAAATATTTAATTAATAAAATTAAAATACAATAATCTAAAAAAATGTTTTAGAAATACAAATGAGTATAAAGTTACATAAATGAGTACTTTCTGAGAACAGAATTTGAAAAGAGTACGGTTTTCAGATAAAGAGTACCAAAATTTAATAAATGAGTATAGTGGGTCACCATATTATAAAAATAATAAAAGTCAAGACAAAAAACTAGTTTTAAAATTTTAAAAAAGTTCAAATTGCCATTCTAAGGAAACCAATTCATATAAAATATTTTAATTAAAATTGACGTTTGTTTTATCAAAATAACAAAAGATTTTTGCAAAATTTTTTTTTCTAACTTTTGAAAACTTTTCTCCCTTCTAAAATTTGAAATACTTACCTGGGGTAATCAAGGTGTTTCGTAAATTATTTCTTATCTCTTTGGTCAAGTTCACACACTTAGCAGGTATGAGTTATATCTAATATTACCATCCAATATTGGAACAAAACGCTTGACGCGAATCAAGACTAAGGAGTATAAAAACGTTAATAATAAGAAGTGCAATTTGGCCAACCAAAATATTTCGAATCATTTTCAATTTGAAAATCCACTCACATTTTAATCATTTTTTGGCGAGCCAAAATAATTTGCAAATTATTTATTTTGGTGGTTACAATTTTGATTTTGGGGCTGAGTAACAGTAACGAAAAATTCGAAAAATCTAATTTTTTAAAAGCAAAAAATTTTCGATTCGAAAAAATCGAATTTTTGTGTACATATATTTGTTTTATCGAATAAAGTTTGTTCTGTGACATTAAACTCGATGCGCCAAAACACGAAGCAAATTAATTCGAACTTATTTCGCATTTTGGCGAAATGTAAACGGAATTTCGAATTGAAAACAGCTTTTCCCAAAATGAAAAAAATTCGAATTGTTTTGTTTTATGTTTGAATGCATCGAATTGAATATCACAGAAGAAGCTTTACTTTATAGCAAGCGTCTAAATCTGCGAAAATACTTTTCAATCCCACTAATACGCATGTTCTCATCAGATCTTCTCTCCGAATGCGTTGTGCACACTAAAAAAGAAAATTATCGAGTAATTGTTTTTTATTTATCCAAAATTAGATGGAAAATGTATTAAAAACGGCACTCATTTGAAAATTCTTTTCGCAGATTTAGACGCTTGTTTACTCTATAAAACAATTTAATTCGTAGATTTCAAATGGCACAGACTAAGCAGAAATTGGTTTGCGTCGAATTTTTTATTACTGTAGCTCTGCCTTGAAATCAGAATGTTGGTCGCCAAAATAAATATTTTACAAATTTTTTCGAGTTAATCGAAAAAATTTGGTCTGTCAAAACATTTTTAAGAGTAGTAATAAAAGTAATAGCTACTCCCTTTTTTATAGCGTATGATTCTATCGTTGAGTCCGAAGATCAACTAACAAGAACAATTATACAACGAAACTTGGTAAATATGTTAGATAAAAAAAAGGTAAATAATAGTGATAATTTACGTATTGAAGATGCTTCGTAGAACTAGTAATGAGTTCTGCAATCATTACAGGCTTTATTAGACAATTACTTTAGATTTTTACTTTTATAATGATTTTTTCTTGATCGTAAATAATATTCTAAAATATGAAACAATTTTACAAACATATGACATTATATCAACATTTAAAATCATAATAAAGTTAACATAAGGTGTTTTCTTCAGTGGACGTTTTTCAATGTGTAGGGGTAAAAAATTAAAAGCTTTCTAATAATAAAAAAACGAGCTGATATAGCGTGAAGCCAAAGATTGTTCGATTGTATGCAAATTTTTTTTTAATTTTAATAACAATCAACTTGAAGTGTGTAAGAGATGAACAAACAACGTACACAATAAGAGCCACGACACACCTGTTTCTCTAAACACTATAAATTTATATAGAATTTATTTATATTTATAACAATTTTTCGGAAAATCCGTTTCAATTCTTCGAACATAAGTCTGGTTCGATCACAGCTCGATAACAACAAACGGAAAATTCGTTTACGTCTCGCTAGACGGAAAATGTTTCTCAGAAATGTTGCACAAAACAACTAACATGTTTTGCTGCAGGCCGTAGGTGGATAAGTCTCCGTCTCCGATACTGTACATTTGAATAATAGAGTGTGTATCGCGAGACAAGATAATGGACACAATATGCGACTAAAACAAACGACGGTATCGTCTGGACCCCGTGCGTCCGGCTCCTATACCGACGTAAAATACGTTTCGTGTTTTTTACCAATAATCATTATTAGAATTCCATTAAAATGACTTTCGGAAAGAAAAGATACTTATGTTGTCGCAACGGGGAGCAAAAATATTATTAACAAGTTTTTTTGTGTACGAAAAAAATCATTAATATTAAAAACAAAATAATTAGTTTTTCTCTCTTGAATATTCCAACAGTAATAAATCGACTTTTATAGTTTCTAATTTGGATAACTTTAGGGGTGCGTTTAATATTCACAAACTAAAACGTTAGACAAGCAGTCTTCAACAATTTAGACGTATTACTTTTATCTTAAGAAAACACAACAAAACGTTAATTTACAATGATAAAAGTTTAAGATTAAAATTCGCATTTTAGATTAGAACTTAATTCGCTAGCTTTTTTATTATTATTTTTTTAAACGCGTTTTGTTTTCGCTTTTATGTTTTTTGCCAATAATGCTTTTTTGCTGATTCTTATCGTTTGAATATAACAAAGGAGATCAGTATACGTAAACAGTTTAAAGAAGAGTTATTAAAATTGTGGCTATATACGTATATACGGTCAAACTTAACCGTTGATCAAAGCGGTAACGAAACTCGCTGCCGGTGCTTTTCTAGGGCTTTAATGAAATTCGTATCTTGATGTGGTCAGGAAAATGGAGCGAAACAAAATTACATAAAGTTTTTCGCTTATTTCCGTCAGTTAAATGAAGCCAATTAATTGCGTATACGTTTTAGCAAACTTTTTGTACAGCTGAAATAACACTTTTGCACACGTCTACTTTACTATACTTATGTGAAATATAGCAATAAAAGTAACTGGTTATAAAAATTTTAATAAATAAAACATATTATTACAAACCTTAAAGTTATCTTTTCATTATTTATGTTTTAAAATAAATTTTATTATTTAAATATATCATTATAACGTTATTAATTTTTCCATTCTCGTATAGCACCAACGGTGTATTAGATGGCCCATATGTTTACTAGACGATCTAAGTTTACATTATTTTAGATCGTTCAATAAATGATACTATTATACGTTTAATATTGGCAATTTTAACTAAAAATTTATACAGTGGAAATTTTAATGCATTTATACGTTTTTTATACGTATTTATACGTAGACTTTATGTTAAATCTAAGTTATTTATTCTGTGTAGTTTTAAAAATTTTATATACAGTGTATTTATCGATTATACGTTCCTTATACGGTCAAATTAAATAGTTAATTGTGAATCAAATTTATGTTTTTTATATGTTTATTAGATGAACATTTATTCCGCATAGGCAAAAAATCAACTAAAAATTGTATATAAATATCTGTATAAATAATTGGGATAGGGTTTTCAATACCGACAGGTGAAAAATCGAAGATTTTGGAATTCCTACGCCTTAAACGAACTCCCTACATTGATTTCGCATAATTATTTTCTGGCCCCCGCTCGATTTTCTTAGTAAAAAATTCATTTTTTGGTCACTTTTTTACCCTTCATACAGAACTGAAATCTAAAACTACAGAATTAAAACTAGTCTTCACAGAACTAGTTTTAGTCGCCACAGATTGAACTTCAGTTTTTGTTTAAATTCAGAAAATGTGCCCCACTTCAGAACGCGAATACCTTAGTGAAACAGACGGCGATTCTTCGGATTTTTTAATCTTTCTTCTAAAATTACGTAAAATTTGCATAATTTAACCAACGGTATACATAAAGTTTAAAATTAAATATTATTTTCTTTTCAAAAATTTAGCAGTTATTGACCTATTTGTGAATAAAATTTCGATAGATTGCTGCGAATGTTACTCGAAGTTAGTAATGACATCGAACATGACTACTCGGGAACTGATCCTATACTTTGATATTAGTTAAATGGCTGGGAAGCCGATATTCCAATCAACAACAGCATTTGGAACATTACTTTTAAACTACGCATGCGCGACAAAAAACATGTCAATATGGCCTTCAAGGAACAGCAGTCACTTTTTGGAACTGATACTACACTTTGATATTAGTTGAATGGCCGGGAAGCTGATGGATGTATAATTTTCACATTATGGGGCATATCTCTGGAACTACGCATGAGGGCCAGTTGGAGTATGGCACTATGGACTCGTGGCAAGATGGCCAACATCCGCCATATTGGTTCCAAAATAGCCGCCACTGGTCGGTTTCCGAAACCCTACCAATTTAATCATTAGATTTTGATGAAATAATATTAATATTAGTTAAATAGTCAAGAAACCAATGTGTTTTTACTTTACAGAAAATATAACATACATTCAAAACTAAGCACATGAAACAAGCCAAATATGACAATATAGGCTCCTAACAGTATGACCTACGACTGACATACTGAACTTAAAATGGCCACCATTGATAAAAAATTGCATATCTATCGTAAAATTTATTTATTTGATTGAAAGTTTTTATACTTTTGTTAAAGAAATAATACATGTGTTTAGTTTTAAATGATTTTAAATACTTCGCAATATAATTAAATTAAATACTTGTTATGGTGTTTAATAAACCCATATGTTTCAAATATTTCGAATAAACATTGGAATAAAATTAAATATGAAATATAAAATAAAATTAAATATTTAAACTAATAAACAGAATTTTGCTTACTTTTTCGCTCAAAATAAGTTTTTTAATAAATAATACATGTTTTGCGCTCTACAGGACGTTATATATATAGTTATCTGGACGTAAATCGATTTCTTTGACTACTAAATGATTTTTAATGAAATTCAATACACATTATTATCAAAGGTTTTATTTGATTCTTTCTATTATTATGAATGAATTCGTTTAAGAAGTTTACTGGCCTTTGACCATTGTAGCCTTAATAATATTCGTTTCAGTCATAAAACTTAAATAATTTTTTTATTAAATTGTACTATAATAAATTAAGGACTGGATTGTTATGCTTTTTTTATGATCCTGTTTAACATATCTCTTTTAGTTCTTTAACTAATTGACTACAAATTTGATAAAAACTATTTCTTGTTTATTTACAAAGAAAAATTATTCACTAAATCGATCTTTTAAGCAAAACTTTTTCGACTTTATCCCTGTATAAAATCTATCATAAAAAATTTTCTAGTATTTTAGTTGAAAGCTAGTAAAATCTTTCCTATTAAAATAAATTTTAAATTTTTTCTAGGGAAAATTAATTTTAAACAAATATCTCTTAGTCCTTTAATCACTTTATTTAAGTTTAATGAAATTATTTAATTCACGAATTTATATTTAATTCATTAATATACAGTAAAACCTCGATTAACGCTATTTCCTTTAGCGCTTTTTTATTTTAAGCCAGGAATTCCGAGTTCTAAATATGTACATAACATGTCCAGAACAGTGTAGAGTTATGTTTTTTCTTTGACTAGGTTCTCTACAGATGCATTTTTATCGTTTGAATCACATTTGCCGATAATTTTGTAAGTATAAATTTATATAATACTATAACGATTAATACAATGATGAATATTATGATTTCTAGTTTTAATTATGGATCATAATGAACAACAAGAAAAGGAAGTAACTAGAAAAGCATTAAACAGGAAGCTAACTGTCTATCTTTCTCTAATATTTAAATGTTAGGATAGCCTCGCTTAACGCTATTACCGCGTTACGCTATACTTTGATGGAACATATCCAACGCGTTAAGCGGAGTTTTATTTAATAAATAAAATCATTTAGAAAATTATTATAAACTTATAAAATGTTTAAACTATGTCATTGTATTTTTTTTCAAAAGTTCTTAAATAAGCTTGAGTTTACATAATTATTCAAAAAAATGCAGATTTTCAAATTTCATAACAGTATATTGTTAATTTTAGCATAAATTAATAAATTTAAAATAAAACGATGTATCCAAATATTAAAAAAGGCTTGTTATTGATATATCGAAATCTTTCCGACACAATGATATTTGAAATTTCAGTCATTGACAAATTCTCTACTGGCTCATGTACTATCAGATGGAAAAAGTCTATGGTCGTTGATACACTAGGAACAAACGGCGATCACTAAGCTATTTGACTCTCGTTATTTGTAGGTGTATATAGTTTAGCTTGAACTACATACAATACTCATCACTATGTTTCTTATAGAAATAAAGATTTTTATACTAATTTTAAATCCAAGTAGGAATTTTATCCGTACAGTATTTGATGATAGGCAATTTGTGAAATTTCTAGTACATTAAATTTCAATATACTAATCAACATTAGTTTAAAATAAAATAAAAGTTTACAGAAAAGCGAAAAGAATACAAGAACATAAATTTAAACGTCTAATAATCATTTTATGTTCCGAAACAAAAAAAGTTTTAAAAAGTCGCAATATGTCCCTTTTCTTAGCACGTTACATATTTCTAATTACCGAAAAATATTTATAAGTGAAAAGTTTTCTCATAAATCAAATGTTTTAGTGCCTTAAGACGTGTTGTACTTTTAAACAATGTGCCAAGTCCAACCTTGGATTTTATTAAGAAAAAAATGTTAATTTTTTAAAAGATCTGTTTTCGGGACAAAATCAGTTTTTAATTTTACGCTGAAACGCGTTTAAGCCTTTTTACGATCGAAATCCTATTTCATGCTAGATTTTATAATGTTCATTCTTTCACGTGTTCTGTTCCGTTTTTTAAGTTTTTTAAATAAAAGTTTTTGAAAATGAATGTAATCAAAGCGTCGAGAGAATTCGTCTTCGTTTTTTATTATTTTCAGTTTTTACCATCAGGCTATTTTTTTATTGCTCGATTCTTCACGATAAACTACAATCTCATATATAGCCGGAAAAAAAGTATACCATAAAACCTGATTTTGTTCTTGTCTATATACAACGTATACACTATCATTAAATATTACTTCTAGCCCCAAAAAAAACAAAATAAAAATTAAAGCTATTTTCGAGTAATAAGTCACATCGAACGTGTTTTGAAAATTACACGAAATTTCGTCCGAAACGAAAATCAATAACAACAATTATACTTAATTTATTCAACCGTACCGTTATTTTTCAAATTTCAAAAAGTGTCATGGCGAACCTGCCAAAAATTCCGACCGTTTCTGCAGGCGAAAACCATTCGAAAGTTTCTACTCACTTTCAAACGTGTCGTGTTTAATTGCCTATTTGTATGAAATTCGTTTTGATTTTGACACATTGTTCTCGTAGAAAAAGCGAAGATTTCACATTTCCATTAATGGCGAATTTACGATTTGCGCATTTATCAAAAACCGTTTAAAACCGAATTAACGAAATTTATTGTTTTTCTCTTCTTTAAAAGTAAATACTTTATTCGTTAATTTCGGTCCTACTTAACATATGGATCTATGTAACTGATAAAACAGTGAAATTTATTAATTTTTAAATAGGCTTATAATAGAATCGGCCATCTGACATACTTGCATTAATTTTAAAATTTATTTCATAGGTGTTTAATGAGAAATAATAAAAGCCAAAAAAAGAAAAAGTACTTACCGGTCGCTTCTTGAAAGGTGTTAAACAATTTATTTATCCAATTAAAATTCATTCGGCCAATTAAAATTCATTATGCAAATCAAAGCATTGATTTTTCAGTTCTAAAACACCATGCGGACTACATAGCCACGGGTCATTAGTGGACAATTGCCATTGTTTCAGTTTCATCTTTAATTCGTTTACCAGTGGTATCAAGGTTACGTTTTCAATTAAATTGTTCGTCTCGAATGGATCGTTTTTCAGATCATAGAGTTCCCATTCCGGCCGGTTATAATAATTACTCAGCGTCTTGGTCCAATTTAGATTCTGTTTTTCAACAGTTCGATTCAGAATTTCCTATTATTCAATTTGATAATTTCATTATAATTTATAATAGATTTTTTCTATTAACTCTTCGTTCTTCGTATAATAATGCTCTTATAATAAAATCGGATTAAAATTTGTCAATGACTATATACATATATGAATAATTAATTGACTACATATACCTTTAATTTCATAATTTAAACACTTATAAAAATGACTGCCTAATTTAATGAGAAAATAATACAGTGTAATAAGTATTTTTTTTAATTTAAAATTTCAGCAATTAATATAAAAGCTTTCTTCATTAAAGTCAGAAAAAAAATTCCTAAAATTAAGTGACTTTTAATAAAATAAAAACAAGGAGATTTTTTATTAAATTAGGTATTTTAATATTATATTTAGGATTTTCTGTTAATTTTACTAATTTTTTACTACTTTTAAGAAAAAAAGTTTAAAACTAAAGTTGTAGTAAATTTAAAAAGAAAAAATACTTGTCATAAATAGTGGAAAATTGCACTCCTAAATAACAGTACAGCTTTAGGCTGTATTCACTAATTTCAGGGTTATACACTTTTTGAGTAAAGGAAAATGGTGTTTACTGTACGTTCTGTGTTCTAGTATTGACGTAGAATACAGTGTTGGCCTGTTAAGTTTATGATATATATCATGTCTGGAGCAAAATGTATGAACCTATAAAAAATATTGTGGATACGAGTGGACTACAAAGTGTCTCATCAACGTTTACTTCTGCAACTTTCTCCTCTATTTATTTTCGCATCGAATATTTTATGTAAAAAATACACCATAGCAACACCGTACTTTTCGTCATTATTAGAACACAGAACACACAATGATCACTATTTTACTTAATTTAAAAAGTGTAAAATCTTTGAATTAGTGAATGCACCCTAAGTGTCTAATTTATATAAAACAGAAAATGAAATTTTTCACATTGAAATTTTAAAAAATTTTTAAAAACATTTTTTATAAAAAAGTAAAAAAGGTAACCCTAGTCTATAAAAGTACCCATAAACAATTTTCTGTTGAGTATTTGTTCATAAATACTTAAAATCAAAATAAAAACATTTAATGCCCTAGAGTTTTTTTAAAGAGTGGGACAACGTGTTTTTAAAATGTAAAATACCATTAACAAATATTGGAGCTATGACTTTGAAATTCTCAGAAAAATTAACAAAAATTATATGGAATTTACTTAGAAATTTTCAAGATAATTAATCCAGTTAGTTTTATAGTGCTTCAAACCATATAAGCTCAATACAAAAGTAAATTTTTTCCCATGTAAAATTATTATAAGAAAAAAATAAATACAATTGTATTTTTTTTAAAGTTTAATTACAAGCAAAGCGACCATTTGCTTGTGATTTAACTAATGTCCGTTTTTTTATGCATTATATAAAATCACAGTATACTTATATTTATAGAAAAAAGTATAGAAACCCATAAAAAAAATATGAAAAAAATTGTTAAAAAATATATTTTCTTGACTTTTTAACGGATAATTTTAAATAACATGACTAATTAAAGTAATTAACTTGAAATTTAATGAGTGAGCTTTATATGATTCTTCACAATTTTTATAAGAATTTCAAATTTGCAATTTTAATAGACCTCCATGTAGAGTAGGGATGTTTTGGAGGTTAGTTTATAAGAGATGGAGCAAGCGATTAAGATGGATTATTATTAGTCATAGTCATAGAATCGAAGTCATAAATAAATACAAAAAAATAATAATTTTATGTTATGTATAGTTTAAACATACACGAAATAAATAAAAATAAATAAATAATAAATAATAAGCCATGCTTGTTAGGAAGGGTTAACACCCTAGCACTGCAGCCGTATGGATTATTGTACTTCTAGCAAGCCGGTAGTTTAAAGGAGCAATTACGTGTATATAAAAAATCCAAGCAAAAGCCTTTGTGTTTCTTGGCAACAGACCACCTGGAATTTTCCTGTCCCAGGATGGACATTTCCAAGATTAAAAACAGCTGCCCAAAAAGTATCTGAGTATTACCTTTAAAATCCTACTTCCAACGACTTGGCTGTAGGTCTCCCCAGTAATGGGTCTCACCAATTCC
>AGDA01056889.1:0-10253 GCA_000281935.1 Mengenilla moldrzyki | reverse complement strand
TTTTTATTTATTCATACTTATATATATATATATATATATCTTCATTCCATTATTAATTAACTAATAGACGAGTGAAATTAAAACTTAACAATAGGTGAATTTACTATTAACAATAATTTGCCTAACTCTATGTCTAATAACAGTAGTTATTATCATCTAAGAAAATTTATAATTTGAGAAAATTAAATCCATTGCTTAAGTAGCCTTGTATTTTTGAATTAAGGATCAATAAATTTTGAGTTAGAAATTTTAAATTTATCATTGTTGTATTTTGATATGTATAGAAAGAACGATAATATTACTAGTGATTTAAGCTAAGAGTTTTCTTAAGTTTTAAAGTTAAATGAAAAATTACTAAATATAAATGTTTTATTTCCAAATTTGCTCTAATTCTAGATGAAGTGATCTAAAATTTGATCAAAAGTTAAGAATGAAAATTTTAAGTGGGTTAAATTTTAATTTTTTTGGGTTAGAACTGACTCTTAAGATAGATTTTTTTAACTTTTTTAAAAGTAGAATTTAAAACTTAAAATTAGCTATTTAGTATTTCTTATTTTTACTAGATGTTTTAAGCGACTGTTAAAAACCTTTGCTAAAAATCTAGAGTAAGCTGAATTAGAAATTCCCAAAAACTGTTTTTAAATATAAAATTTATTCAAGCGGTTTAATTTTTTTAAAACATGCTCAATGTACTGTAACATTTTAGTAAACGTTTAATAACCCTAGCAAAAAATGAAAAATATTGAATAGCAAATTTCGAATTTTTTAATTCTATTCCCAAAATTTCTTAAAAAAATAATCACACAAAACCCTAATTAAATTTAGTGCCTACTTAGAAAAAAAAAACTTTTTTAAAAATGTCACATTTAAATTTTAAAACATATCTTCAACCAAAACTTAATTACTTAACGAATTAAAAAATAAAAAATTAAAACATGAAAAAATGAAAAAATGAAAAATTAAAAAATAAAAAAATAATAATATTCAATATGAATTCAAATAAGGAACAAAGTTCGAAATTAATTGAAATCATTTTGAAGTTACCTCCATTTTTAAATACATCATTACACTGAAAAAACTATTTTAATTTTTCAGTTAATAAATATTTTATTCATTCTTATTATAAAAGTTATTATTAATTCATGAATGTTTTCATTACATTATTGAATAGTTTTAATAAACTTCATGTTTTAATAATTAATTTCATAAATTTTTATAAAATTAATAAATTTGTTGTAGTATTAAAAAAATTTTCACTATACAGTCGATTCTGGTTAATCGGACCACATCGGGTGGTCCTTATAACCGGCTGGTCTGATTATACGATCATGCCCCATGTTACAAGATGAGACGTACTATATTTAACATATTAGGTGTCATTATGATCTTTATTATGCGTCACAAGTGTATGGCGAACATACAAACAAAAACTACTGTTGCTTATGAACTTTATTCATTGAAAAATAAATTTTAAACAAATTCTTCGAAACGATCTAGTTTTCAATAAAAAAAATCAAAATAGAGTAATTAAAAGCTATTATTCAGATCAGTTTTTGTGTTAAGCTTAAATTCTGAATTTAACTTAATTTTTTTCAAGAAACTTTCAAATCTGTGTAAAATTGTATTAACAACCACAGAAATGTTATTATCCACATTTGTAGCTAATTTTTTTATGCTTCAATATTTTGGAAATTTAAAGCTTCGATCACAATTTATTTGGTTGTTAACTTAAAAAAATATCTTAAAAACAAAAATAATAATAAATAATAAAAAAAATTAAAAAATAATAAAAATAAATAAATAAAAACAAAAAAAATTAAAAATAAATAAAAAAATTAAAAATAAATAAAAAAATTAAATTTTTTTTTGATTTCATTTAACTAAATTTTGAAAATATTTGTAACATAATATACTTTCTAGTTTCCTAGTTGACTTCGTAAAAAAACTTATACATGAATTTAAGATTTGTACTAATCCATATAAAAGATGTTTAAATCAATTTGATTTTCAAAATTATTTAGAAAAATCAATTAGAATTCACATATTGAAGTGAATCTTGAATTTTTTAATTTATTGGCCAATTTAACCTAGGATAGATGTTAAATTTGTGTAAAAATGTGACTCTTACTAATTTTATATTTTAACTCTAACCATTAAAAAAAGTCTTTTAGTTGAGACTGAAATACTACTTGGTTAAAATTTGTACAAATTTTGAGGAAAAGTTATATTTTTTTATGTTCTGCCTCTTAAAACATACTATTATCTAATGAACATTCTAAATACTACATACAACGTGAAAAGCATATTAAATTCTTACCAACTTTCCTTGAATGAAATTATTGTGACCGGTGGGAAAAGTGGCAATGGCCGTCGGTACCGGGCGAGACTCAAATCCGGATACGTCAGAGCGCTAGGGTCGAACGGCGACCACTAGGCTATTCGAGCCTCGCTTAGTTGTATATATGTACTACACAACAAAATTTAGATCTGGGGAGATAACTTTACACAAATAAAAATCTCTACTTGAATTTTAGACTAGTATAGAATATCATAAGATTTAGTAAAAATATACTTAAAATTATTATTCTTATACTTGAATATATCCAAAAAAAAGTTAATTTTGTACCTACTTTCAAGTAATTGTTCTACTTGTCCAAAATTTAAACAGATTTTTACTTAAATCAAATAGAAATTTCTAACTGTGTAGCGACCCAGTCAATATCTCGTATCGATTTCGAAGCAAAACACAGTGAAGCAACAAAATACTTTAAAAATGGAACCTCGTTTCTATTCTATACTCACTACTTAATTAAAAAAACTGTTTTATATCCTTCCAGATTTCTTTTTATCCAAAACTTATAGTTTTAAGTTTCAAACAGCTAAACTTTATAAATTACTAGAATATTTATAAAATGATATAACGTCTTATTATAATTCACAATCTACAAAGAGTTACACCTAGGTACATAGGCAAACATATACTTTATTCATTATACAAAAATGATACATTTGAACTCGCCTATCTGTGGGAGTTTACCGAAATTTCATCGATTTAAATTATACCTCATTATATATGTATATGTATATATCAAAAAAATAAAATTATTACTCCACTTGGTTAAAAAAAATTAAATGAATTTTAATAAGATTCAATAAGATTCAAAAATTACATGTTTATGCTAAAAGACAAAAATATTAGTGCATGACAATTAACCATACCTTTGACATATGTTCCAAGACTAATAAAATTTTTTAAACAAAGCCCTAAGTTAACTAAAAGTATCAAATTTTAGAAAGAGTCATAAGAAATTTATAAAGTAAACTACACGTATAATAAGGAAATGAAAAATTTATACACTGATACTGCTTTCATGTTCCTTTCGATTATACGAATAAAGGGATTACACTATTAAAGAATTGATAGAAGTTTGAATAAAGTGTTAGAAAAATTCAAAGGTTCTAAAGTTCTCTGTTCGAAAGTTATTTAATTTTATCTTGTTTCTGACATTTTGCAAACACTTTACATGTTGGTTTTAAAGACCTGAATAAAACGAAACCCCACTGGGCAAAAATAAAAAAGTTTTCCCTGTTTCTAAGCAGTGAAAACCGAATATATATATTAACTTTGTAATTCACTCTATTTTGTCTTATTTAAACATATTAAACTAACTTCGAAATTATACGTAAATATATGTGTACATGTTTAGAAAATATATTAAAGTGGAAAAAAATATTAGATGAGTTATTCACCAAAAAGCTCCTTAAATATTATCTTTTTATTTTATCATCAAATATTCAATTTCCAGAATCGTTTCTTATGAAAATTTTCTCTGTATTCTTCATTTCAGTTGGGAACGGACTTATTTTTGAAACGTTTGTCCTCTGAGAATAATGCGCTCATAAAATTTTTCATAAGCAAAATGAGCACTCAGATTTTCTAAGTACATTTTTGCATACTGTGAGAATATTCTATGGATTAAAAGAATGCTTCTAACACATATCTACAATTCATCAAAATTGTATATTGTTTGAAAAATAGTTTAGTAAACTAGATACTCAATTAATAAAACTAATCTAGTTTATTTATAAATCATATTTATATGTTGCGAAGGACCTATGAATTTCTCTCTTTTATTAAAGTAACATATTTCATTAAAACTTATATAGTTTTTACATTGACTTATTAAAGAAATTATAGCTTTGGTCGATTTTTCATGTGTGTTAAATGCATTTCTTTATAGTCTTCATTCCATTAGGGCTTCGAATCAAATAACGTATAAAAGAAACTTCTGCAGTTTATTATTATTGACATTATTTAAGCAGGGCTTCCTAGCCTGGTGTAATAAACGTAGCATTGCAATAAAATGGCTTATTGTACTTCTAACAAATAAGTAATTCAATCTGAGAGTTACATGTGTTTAATAACATCGTGCAAGAAATTTGACTGTGTTTTATTTTGATAATGATCCGTGAAAATCAATGGATTATTTATATTACAGAATCTAAATTAGAACAGATTATTGAATAGCGTTCACTTGTTTAACATTGAATAAATGTTCCGCTTTGTTTCCAAATGGCAACTTTATCTCCTTTCCTTCAACAACATAGCTGAAGGTATGATTAGACAAAGTACTAAATCTTTAACAGATCGTTCATTTAGAAACAGTGTTATCAAGTAAATAATACCTTTATTAAAGAAAGTGTTGTGTTCGATGGATAAAGTAGCAATGGCCATCGGTACCGGCAAGAACTGAGCCTGAGTACGTCAGAGTGCTTGAGTCGAACGGCAACCACAAGGTTATTCGAGCCTTGCTTGTTGTACGTATGTGAAATTTAGTTTGTACTACAGACAACACTCCTTTGCCCTTAGTTCATCATACTCTACAAGGAACTAAGAGCTACGGTGTAGTCAAGTGGGTACAGAGGCAGCATCTGTTGACAGAGAGTTAGCGGTATTGCCAAGCCACTACAGCCGGAGTTGTTTGCTCACAATACCAAGAGAGTCGGCTCTCTCAATAATTTTGCTACTACCGGAATCTCGGTTATCCGACGTTACATTTTGGGCATACTTATCAATCCCAGTAGCTACTGTTGTGTACTATTAAAAAAAAGGAAATGGCTGTCGATACCATCGAGGCACAAACCTGAGTACATCAAAACGCTAGGGCCGAATGGCGAACACTAGGCTATTCGAACCTCGCTTATTATACGAATGTAAAACTTTGCTTGTACTAAACACAACAAAAGGATACTTGAAACTAAAATGACATACCTAAAAGAATGCGATTTTGTATACAATTTGGTTTTCTAGATAATTTTGATTTATCTTTTATAATATTTTAAAAATATATCATCGCTCTTATCTTGATAAAGTAATTGCCTTTTACCTCGAAAAGCAATTCTCAATATTTAAGAAGAAGCACCATTTCAATTATTTTTTTCACTCTTTAAAAAAATGATCACTCTTCTTTTGTACTGCTAGGGTGAACAAAGGGCATCGCTTATCATTGATAAGTGATATGTAGAGCGACAAGCCACTCAAACCTCAGGTACTGAATCACCGGTGGCCTCCAGATTGCGGTCTCGACAAGGGGGGGGGAGGAATGCTAGGATGAACAAAGGGCATCGCTTATCATTGATAAATGATGCCCTTTGTTCACCCTAGCGTGTACTTAGCGACCAAACGGGTCGCTAAAGCTAGCAAAGTTCGAAATATTAGAACAGAAAGGAAAACTAATAACTTAGTTTTTCCTTTGTTCTGATATCGGTTCCGATAAGTGCACGTGACTATTAAAATAGTTTATTCCCGAGTTTTCGTTTTCGCCAACAAATTTTACGAAATTGTAAAGTACATATCGTGATGTCATCGACTTTAACATCGGCATCTTAAAACGCGATTCCCACAGCAACGCAATATCTGTTTTTTTCATAGCGTCATAGGATAAATAAACAAATATTTTGAGAATTAGAAACTTAATGTTCCAGTTTTAGTTTTGATTTGTTTTATAAATCAGTAAATAATCATTCTCATTTTTTGATCATAAGAAAATTCCTATTTTCATTCACCGAGAAAGATGATTTTCATTCTCATTTGCGTTCACTGATAATAGCTATTCTCTTTCTTATTCATTCTGAATGACTATTCTCATTCTCATCAATTGAGAATGATCATTTTATCTCTCATCCGCTGAGAATGATCATTCTAATTCTTATCCATTGAGAATGATCATTCTAATTCTTATCCATTGAGAGTGATCATTCTAATTCTTATCCATTGAGAATGATCATTCTAATTCTTATCCATTGAGAATGATCATTCTAATTCTTATCCATTGAGAATGATCATTCTCAACTATTTAGAATGATCCTTCTCATTTTCATCTTAAGAAAGATTCTTATTCTCATCTTGAGAATGATCGTTCTATTCTCATCATGAGAATGCTTATTCCCATTATCTTCCATTGAAAATAACTATTTTAACATGTCAGTCACTAGTGACTGACACTGACCTTTCTGTTCAGGCCGCGTTAGTCACCGGTGACTGACAATACAGCATTTTGTACTGATACCTGTGCGCGCGGCCTAAACGGAAAGTCGCTAAAAAACTGTGTGGCGCTTAACGTGTTAATCTTCATCTATTGATAATGATCATTCTCATTATCATCCATTTAGAATGACCACATTCATTATCATCCGTTGAAAATGACCATTCTCATTCTCATTTTTTGAGAATAACTACTCTTATTCCTATATATTAAGAATGACTATTGTCATTATCAACCATTAAAAATGACCATTATTATTCACGTTCATTGGTACTGATCATTCTCATTTTTATAATTATTCTCATGAACATTCTCAGCATTGGAAAACACCTAGAAGCTTTTAGAAGACCATTATAAGGTTAGCATGTAAGTGAACATTGTCGTTTACGCTGTAGTTAAACGTATTCGTGAACTTTGTATTTACTTCAATATTTAAAGAAATTTCTAATTTAGTTGTATAAATTACATAAATATTTTTTAAAAATATAAGTGGAATTTATTCATGATATGAGACAGAGATAAGGAAAATTAGAATAAATTCCTAATTAAGTTTTCGGTTGATTTATTTTTGAAAAGAAACACTCATATACCGGCTTATACCTCGGACTTATGATAACGGTACGAAAATCTGTCAGTGACTGTACTTATTCATGAATTTTAAACACTTTTATCGACTGGAAAATTTTTAACATTTTCCATTAAAATAACAAGCTTACCCGATGCTCATGTAAATTTCCACGAGTCATATTAGAAAAATAAATAATACTGATAAAACTTATCGCACGCTCAAACTTTTCTTCCATTAATTGCGAATAAAAACTAATTGAGTGATCTGCGTACGTTTCATGAGAAACGCTCAGCAAAAAGCAGCGAAAATTTTACAAACATTGCTAAAAAAAAATTTGAATTATTATTAAATTTAAATCATAAAACACGTTTGGAAACAAAGTTACATAGAAAAATCCGTCGTAAAATTTTACGAGTGTCGACTTAAATTCGCAAAAGTTGCGATTTTGTTCTGAAAAAAAAAATTAAGCGGAATTTAAAATGTTTTAAAAGTTTTTCTACACAATAAAATATCAGTAATGGATATTACCATAATTTTAAAATATGATTTTGAACCGCTAATAAACACGGTTATTTACGCAGTTATAAAATATTATTTTCAAAAATCGGTTTAAAATGATTCATAAATACATTTTATTGAAGTGAATTACTGATTAATTTATAATTAAATACAGCCTCTTGTTTTATGGTTATTTTTAATTTTTTCAAATCATTACTTACTTTGTTAGGATTTAAACGTCGATATTACAACTTAAGTGGGGAGGCAAAGGTCTAAAAATTGTCCCCGATTTTCCGCTTCAGCACAATACTGAAACGGAAAATTTGGGACAATGCTGTTAGTTTTAAAAAGTTATAGATTCCACACTAGGTTATCATCAACAAGTATTAATTTATTTGGCTACTTAATTGTTATATAATTTGGTAATAAATTTTTTTAAAGAATGATAAAACTGTTAATTTAATACTCTATAAAGCATGGACGTTTTAGATATGTTGTGTAGTAGAAGCAAAATTTTACATACGTACAACTAAGTGAAGCTCGAATAGCTTAGTGGTTGCCATTCGACCCTAGCGCTCTGACGCACCCGAGTTTGAGACTCGCCCGGCACCGATGGCCATTGCTACTTTTTTCATAAGACACGATAGTGACGACGAGGGTGGAATAAGTTTACCCAAGGTCGAACGTTGGATAGCCTAGATTCTGGCAGTAACAGGATTATTGAGGGAGCCGATTTCCCTAGGTGTCGGGGTCAAATACCTCTAGTCATAGAGGCTTGAATATACCGACAACTCTCCGCCAACATATGCCGTCAGCGTACTCACTTGACTACAACGCAACCTTTAGTTCTTTGTACGGCAATTTCAACTAAGTATGAAGAAGTGCGTATAGTTTTACACGCGACTGTGAGAATATGAACTGTTATCAGTTTAAAAAAATTGTTTTGATTGGTCAGCTCATCTACTACTGAAGGAGCCGATTTCCCCTATGTGACGTGAGCAAACACCTCCGGCCATAGTGGCTTAGCAATACCACTAACTCCGTCAACAGATACCGCCACCGTACTCGCTTAACTACACCGTAGCCCTTAGTCCTTTGTACGGTAGAACCAACTAAGAATTAAGGAATGTTGTGTAGTACAAATAAAGCTGTACATACGTACAACTCAGCGAGGCTCGTAAAACCTAATAGTTGCAATTAACCTTAGCACTCAGACGTACTGAGATTTGAGTCTCACTGGTACCAACGTCCAAAACTCAATTTTCCCATTGGATTCAGTATCATGCAAAATATGCAGAAATGTGCTTAAGTTAAAAGAATTACTTTTAACATTTCCTTTATCTTTTACGACTTTAATATGATACGTTATGAACTGCAAGATTACTTATTACAAATCTTGTATTTTCTATTTGAGTAACCAATAAAAATGAATAAAAAATAGACCCATTTTTAATTTTTTTCCCTGAAGATTGTTACATATGTCTAAAAATCTAGATACTTGACAAGTTTCAAAGTTCTATTCCTTATTATATAATGTTTAAAGTTGTATAATAAAAACAGGAAAGATTTACAGCTACTCGTTTAGTAATTACAGTTCTTCGCATTTTACAAATGTTTAACAATCCATTACTAAACAAAGTTAATTTCACATTATAATTTAATAAGGCGGATTGCGTTGTTTCAGTGAAACGTAGAATTTTAACAATAAGTAAATTTATAAAGTGCTAAACATAGAAGCGAAACTTGCCATCTGTTAATTTCAAAGAAATTCATCATGCAAATTAGCGCCTAAAGTTTACATTAATTTTGAAAACAAACAAATTTAATCATGCGTAGTTATCGAAGGGAACAAACGCATAAAATTCAGTTGAATTTCACAAACTGGAAAAGTTATATTTTATTGCGAAACAGTGACTTCAAATAAATTATTCTGTTAACTTCAACTGAAAAATAACACATGTCACTTTAAATTAAAATATTGAAATTTGAACAAGTATAAAAAATTTTAAACATATTAATGTAAAAGTTGTACAGTAGGAATGTTCAGAGGCCATTTTAACAAAACTATCATTAAGGATATGATTGACTCTAAACAGAAAAAATAAACATTTTTAAATGGATTGCTGGTTATAAAATGCACCTATAAAATTTAAAATCTTAGATATAAAAATACAGATAAATATCCGCCATTTTGAATTTAATATAGCGACATTTGGTCATTTTGAGTGCGTTCCATAAATGATAATCATCACGATAGCTCGCAAGCGATCAATGAAGTTTACGTTCCACAAGTGATCAATAAATTTTGATTTAGTTTCGAAATTGAGCGCTCAAAAAAGAACAAGTTTCAAAAACGGGCGCTCAATTTTCATCATGTCTCAAAATTATGCGATCAAAAATAAACAAGTTTCATAATTTCTCGATCACATTTGCGCCCATTAAATTTGTGATCACTATAGAGCAATAAAATTCGTTGATCATTTTTTGTTTGATCTGTATGGAGTATGACTGAAATCATGGTTGCTCGTACGAAGATTGTGGTCGAGCGCATGTTGGTGTAATAGTGAAGCAGAATACAGATCACAGAGCTCTGTGGTCAAAATTTTTATAAAAAAGGGATTGTTCTTTTGTCAAGTGATCGC
>AGDA01056786.1:0-13422 GCA_000281935.1 Mengenilla moldrzyki | reverse complement strand
TCTTCTAGAAATAACGTTTTAGTTTCTTGTGGTGAAGACGGTTCGTTTCAAGTATGGGATTTACGTTTGCAAGAACCAATTACAATTATCAATCCTGTTAAAAACGATCCAATATTACGCCGCGAAAAACATGGTGACTGGCTGGGATCTATTGATATCAACAACGATGATTGGTTAGTTTGCGGTGGAGGTCCAATGTTGTCAATATGGCACCTAAAAATGCTACAAAGCCCTTTGAAATTTGACGCTTTTAGCGGTAAAATATTCCAAACTAGGTTTTGTAACGATGATATCCTAGTTGCTGGAGCGTTCCCTTTTGTACAACGGTACTCTTTAGATGGCAGTTTAATTTCAGAAATTCCATGTTCGCCAAGCTCCGTTTATTCGATTTATTTTGATTTTGAAAAATCGAATATTTTATCGATTGCAGGAAGCAGTTGGAAAATTGATTTTTGTACAACATTAAAATACCGAGATTATGTATTAAGTTTGCTTTAATAGCAAGGTAACTAAATTTAGCTTACAATATTGTTTCTTATTTGTACGTCTGTGTGTGTAATCAGGAGAACAATTATAAATAAATGTGAAAAATTTACTTTAAATTCATTTAAAAATAAATTTTAAATCACTTAAAAGCTATTTTGTTTTTCTTAGTAATATGTGTAGTCCATCAATCACTCACATATTACGCGATAAAAAAGCATTTGCTTAAACAAAGCCACAAAAAAAAAACAAAGACTAGAATAAATTTAAAAAAAAAGCTCTCTAAATAAATTAGGAAGATCAAAGAGAAAATAACTTGAAAGGAATGCTTACCGTCCAGTATTTTTTTTGTTTAATCTTTAAATGACTAGATAAGAGTTTTACAATTTCCCGAGATCATTGCAAAGACTTTAGAAACTTTCTTCTTGGATGGCGACCATTTTTTGCAAATTGTTTAAAATATAATTTAAATTATAGTTGATATTGGTACTGATATTGATGCCGTTATTATTCCACTGATATGCTGGTTGAGTAGCCGTTAGTAGCGACTCTTTTGAACATATGGTCGGTGGTGATGGATCCATTATAGTTTCAATCTTTGCAATGATCTCTTCTACTCAGGCATTCGATTCCTACGAAAAAAATGTAAATTAAAAGGATGTAGACTAACGGTAAATTTACATACTTTTAAATGATGAAAATGATGCATGATTTGTTGGTAATTCATCTCAATTGGTGCATTACTTTCGATCTTAGAAACAAGCTTATTGTTTTCATTGAACGTTGAACTGTCAACAATATTTGCTGTTTTTACATTCCGATTTCGATTCTCATCTTTTAAGAATAAAAATTTCTTAAATTAAAATTTTTATGTCTTTGCTACTCTTCGTGTATAAACGTAATTAAATTATAGAAATATAGATTATGAGAAAACTAAAAAAAGTACTAAAAAATGAGGGTTTTTTGAAATTGGCGTCAAAGTATTGGTTAAATCAAAACACTGTATTTAAGTTTTTTGTATATGTTTGTATTTTACATCTTTTTTTTAAAGGTCATTTTTCTGAAAAGCGAACCGGTTTTGAAATAAAACGACTTATACGATTTACTTCTGTTCTTTTTCAACCACCAGAACTCAGCTCTGAACGAATTAGGGCACAAATATTGTATGTCTTTATAAATCTTAAGATTTGTGTAATTGAATGCGGACATTTTGATCAAAATCGGGGGACAAACCTCGGGACTTTTTCCTTATAAGCTGATATAGGTTGCACATATAGCAATGAACAAATTATTCAAAACATTTTAATACTTTTTAATTAATGTAATGATTTTTTTATATTTTACCTAATTTTTTTTTTTTATAGAGATCATTTAGTCTATTTTTTCGATTCAACCGTCTGTTATTTAAATTGTTAAAATAACATAGACAGTTAAAAACTTCACTTGGGACGTCAGCTTTTAAATGTGCCACGAATTTTGTATGATATTCATAAAGCTTTATTTTGAAACAAGTAACTGTAATTAATCAGACACTGACTGTTTACACTTGCAAAAAAAACTATAAATTAACTATGTAGTTATTTTTTTTATTTTGTACAGGTGCTAATATTGAAAAACATTGTAAACTTTTGTAAAATTAGAGTGTATTCGGAAATTCAACTGTTTTAGTAAAATATTTTTTAACGGTTAGTTATTAGAAGGTCATCTTATAAATTTAAAATTTAAAGATCCGTTATTTATGAACTTTATAATTAAAGATTTCATCTCGATAAGAAACCACTTTAAGCTTATTTTTAAACAGTATGCTGAATTGAATCGAACATAAGACGTAGGTTTAGTATTTATAAACAGTTTGATCAAAATTTTGAAAAAATGTTTATGAAAACAGTTAACTATTGTTGAGTTTATTTTTATTTGCAAAGCATTAGAATTAATAAGTACAAATATTTCAGGTAAAAGCTGATAAATAAAAATTAATAAATTGCAACTTGAAGTTGTTAATTTCTATATTAATATTCAATCAGCTTTAGTAGCCCCAAAATCCTTCAGTGTGTTTATATGCGACAAAAAAACTTATTGCTTATAACTGATAGAAAAACTTTTAAAGTAAAATTAGAGATTCTTAGCTTAAAATGTGGTAGATTTAAATATATTTTTTTAACGTATGCTTCCCTTGAATAAATACACGAAAATTTCAACAAATTAAACTGAAATACCAGGTTGCAATTTTGAATTTTGAAAACTTATTGGGCCTAAGTCATCAAAATGAAATGCTTCTGAAACTTCGAACTGATGTTCAGATTCATTTTTATGCCTTCGATGTCGCTTATGCCGTTTCGGTAACGGTGTAATGCCCAAATTTCTATGCGGTGGTACGGGAGGTTTATATTCATTAAGTACAAGCATTGGTATATTTTCCGCCACATTTTCATTTCCGCTAACACTATCGTTCCAGTTACCATTATTATTCCCATTATTACCTCTATCCAACAATTCAATGGCATCACTTGGATCCGTGTAATTCTGCAAAGGATTTTCCCGTATTCTGATTTGATCATGGTTTCCTGTTTCGGCATCAAACCGAAACGGCTCAAAAGTCGATCGACCTAACCAAACCCAGTCATGTGCATTCATTGTGGTCTGTCGAGGTCTTGCTAGACCATGAGATTGCAATGGTATGTGATTTGGTCTTTCTGGCTGAAATTTGGACGCATAAACTACACATGTAACAATGAAAATCAGAATGCCAAAGCCAAACGCCGCCAGTAAAAAGTACATCCCAATTTCGAGAGGCGTGGCCAAATTAGGCGGATATCGCACAAAATTATGTTGATTTCGTGCCGAAGCCGTAAACATTTGATTGGCTTCCTTATTGACTGTAGCTGGCGCAGTCTCTTGGCCTAGGAACGTCGACTTTTTCAAATTGAGGTCTTCAACATTCTCTTGATTAGCATCGTTTTGCGGAAACTCCGTTCGCAAACGTTCATCATTTACCATCTGTCTTTTTTTATCAAAGCTTATGTCAATAGGGATTTTAGTTATAGCTAAAAGACCGTGTTTGGAGCCTTCCTTGCACTTAGAACTTAATGAAAATGCTGCTTTTAACAATCGTCCGTTACCTTCAGAAATCGCAATGATTCTCGGATTTGGTGTTAAACCGGATGGAGCCACTGCCACTACATTTGGCTCCAAACTCTCGATCAATAATTGATAGTCACCACTGCCCAAGTTTCTAACGGGGGTTACGGTACCATCTGAAAATTTCAGTGTAAAATCTAACAGAGCCTCTTGATACTTAGCGGTTAATAATGAGGTAACAGTAGTTCTTAGGACAAACCTATTCGATACCATTAAGTCGGGCATTAAAGACATTTGTAAACCAGAAATAATTCGAACAGACATGTTGCTGATTGCTACGCGGTCGCCAGTCACTCTTAGTTCGACAGAGGATAAAACGTTTGCTGCATTTGGTCCAATAACCTGTACTTCGGTTCGTCCGATGTTAATACCTTCGATATTGTTCGATTTAATAACGGCCACTGTTGGATCACTTAGACGGACTGTTACTAAATTGGTCACTTTAAGGAACGTCTTTCGATTTATAAAATACGCTGTTCGGCCCGTATCCAAATCTGTGGCTAAAAATCGAGCATACACTTCAACCGATGTTTGCTGGAACCGTAATCGGCAATTTTGTGCTTCGGCTGCATTTACTGAATTGATCGAGTCTTCAAAATCATTATGTTTTTTTGATGCGATACGATTTTCTTTATTCTTCTCTCCTAGACCACTGAAAATACCATTGTGTGAGTTTTTTATTTAAATTTTTAAAAATGATTGCCAATAATTTTATAAATTTAATCAAAATTAATTTAAATCTATTCATTTTATATGATTTCTTAATATTTATCCAAGCATCAAATCAAAAAGCTTTAATAGAGAAGTGGAGAAACTATTTATTTTATACTTTTAATGAAATTTATATCGCAGTCATCAGATTTTATTCAACTCATTTCCTTTCTTATGAAATGCTCATTAAAAATATAAAAATATTCTAATCAAACAGTATAGAAATAATTTTGTTAACATTCACGGAAGACTTATTCTACAAAAAAAAATGATTACTTTTGAACAATTAATGTAATTGTCATATATTGGTAAGATTCTTTTATAAAATTTGACAATTTAATAATTCCATTTCAATCCACAACTACAGAAACATATTTTAAAAGAAAAACAATCAACAAAACAACAAAAAATTAAAGTAAAGTAAAGTAAAATTAAAGTATTAGACTAACGAATGTTAATACGTAAATTGTAATAAAGTTTTTAATTTATTCTAATTTTTGTGTTTTATTTGGCTATTAAAAAGAGCTTGCTGTTTTGGTTTCTCAAACACAATGTCGAGTCATGCATTCTGTCATGCTTGAAACATTTTTAAAATTATTACAAATTATCCCGTATAGCACAGGGGTAGAACACAGTTCAAATTTTGCTTCTGTTAGCAATATTTACATATGTATTGCTTGCAAAATAACATTTAAACTACATTATGTTTACAATATGAGAAAATAAACACTTTATATAAGTGTTTATATAAGCAAAAGTTATTAAGTCATCATTTAGTTTTTTTAAAATTATTAAAAAGGAACATAATATTATATAATACTCGTAGAGCACAAATTGGTTAAATTTCACTATTTTAGAGCTGAAAATAAGCTAAAATTCGACTAAGTTCATATTGACGAGATAGGCATTTTGAGACTGATTTAGAAAAGTTTTGGCATTTTTTTCTAAAATAAGGATAAAAAGTGCTAAAATTGATCTATTTTTTAATTTTTTAATTTTTTCACTTCTCACCTAATCAGTAATATCAAACAGTCCACAATCAAAATAAATTTTTATTTAGTAACGTAATTAAATGCTTAGTATGTCTTTTATAAGCACAGAAATCAATATTTAAAAAACAAAGCTTTAAAAGCATTAGACCTACAATAACGTTTTAAACAAATAATTAAGAGTTGTTTATTTGTTATAATTTAAAATGTGTGTTTTCGACAAACATTACACTCTTTATAGTAATAAGAAAGAATTACCTTTTAACCAATTTCTTATGAGAAACTTTCCAGCTCTTAATTTGAGACAGTCGAGTGTCACTTAAAGAAATATCTAGTGGAAATTCAGGAATCCAAACCGTAAATTTGGCTAAACCAGTGATTGTCCCATATTTTATTAAAATAGTTCCATTTAAAGATCCTTGATTCTCAGATCCGTCTACAAATACTGAACTACAAGACGATGAAACCTTTATAACATTTTCGTTTTCCGAATAACACGATGATTGAAGCGTAACATCAGATATTTTACCAGAATATGAAACAATAAACACTTTTAACGGTTGAGATATTTGTCTACCACTTAAAACAGCAGTATTCAACAGTTCACGATTCTAAAACAATATTACTTAATATTGTTATGTGTATGTACAGATTAACAATTAAAACTTCAGAAACGAAAAATCCACGTATTAAAAAATTTTCTCTTGTTATAAAATTTGAATAGAGATATGTCTAACATCAATAAAAAAAATTATAAAAATAAGTATTGCCTGAATAATTTAATCTAAACTCTACCTTCTAAAAGACTAAACTGGTAATTTTGGTTTTACTGTGAAAAACATTCAGACATTCCTCTGCTATTTAGTTAGTTATAAATATTTATAACTTATTACTATTAAACAACATCGAAGAGCTAAAAACATTATTGTCTCAAAAATACGTCATGGAAAACATAAATATTTGACTAATGAATAAAAAGAATAAATTTTTTTATTAGCTTTTAAATTTTAGAAGAGTTTAATAAAGTTTCATTGGCTTTATATTACTTTGTCTTTTTCCTATAAAATTAGACTTGTGATGAAAAGATATCTTTAGCTCAATATGTATATAAGTATTTTCGATAGACTGAAAATTTTAACAACCACATAAAAAAATTAAATTAAAAGTTGTTAAAAACGTTATCAACCTATAATTGTTTTTTTCCAAAAAGCCTTTTCTACCCGCCTAATAATTTTCCAGTGATGAGAAGCATATTTGACGAAAACAGAGTAAAATTTTTTTGCTCTAAAATTCATAAATTGTGGTAAAAAATCAAGCGTTGCATGTTGGTTTTTAAGAAAATCTTAATTCTTATTCGTTGTTAATAAACACGGTTTATTTTATTGATAAAAATATAAAATTCACACGATTTTTAGCTTAAAGTTACGTCGTGGTAAGTTTAAGGCTGATAAATTTAATAATTCAGATAGCAGGGGGAGGCCCCCATATGTACAAAAAAATTGAGAAGGGGTTTGATCATATATATTTTTAAGGTAAGTATAGGAAAAAAGATTCCACAAAAAAGAATCCTAAACAAAGATTAAAAACAATTAATCTTTTTAATTTCCAAATTAAAATTTTTCGAACAAGAACTGTAGGACTGTGAGTTTACTGTCCGTTCTGTCTTCAAATAGTGTTCTTAAAAATAGTAAAAATTCTACAATATGGTATAAGTGTGGCGAACTTATATTTCATAAATTAAACCAATTTTTTAATAAAACGTAATCATAAAAAATGGTGGTATAATTTTCAATTTCAAATCATATGACATTGTTTTTTATTATTTTTGTCCGATTACTGTGTAATTACAAATTCATCTATCATTCTATGGAATTATTTTAATTGAGGCAGAACGATTTGTTTTTTTGCTGTAAATTAAATATATAAATAACATTTTTGAAATTTTAATTGTTAACCTAAAATTTAAATTAGTACTTTGCTGATAGGAACTAAAGCTTGAATATCATCTTTCATAATATCGAAATCAATAAATGGCTTCCTTTTTTCTTTTTTCGTCGTATCATCCGGATCGGTTTTTATATTCCAAACTAGTCTCACGTTGTCTGTCAACTCCAACGCATTTCCACTAATTTCCAAAAGCCACCACTGCAACTCCCTAGTTTTAAATAAACACTTAACAACTTATTATCAGAAACCTGTAAAAAATTACTGTGGGAATGAAGTTTTCGTTGGAAACTCATTTAAATTAATTTTCAAAGTTATCGATGTTCTCTTGTTATTAATACTGGTTGTCAAGTTCCAGAATGATAATGAACTTTTTGCTGTAAACGTATCTAAAATTTTAATTCCATTTTTAGCTCGAACTCTAATTTTTTCAATAAAAAAATAAATTTTATAAATATTTGAGATATTTATTTCAGTTTGTCATTATTTTGCACTCTTCGGAATCAAAAGATAAAATATTAAATTATTTGCCTTTTTTAGCAATTTTAAATATCAACCAGTGACCAAATTGTTTAGCAAAATAGTTTTCGTTTTATAATAAGTCATTTTTCGAAAATTATTTGACAAATTTAAAACTCTAAAACAGAGGTTCCCAAACTCGTGCCCGCGAGTAACATGGCGCCTGCGGAACGAATCGTATGTGCTCGTAACTATTCAACAGAGAAAAATACATTTTCCCGTGTATGTGAAAATTGAATAATAATTTATAATTTTGAATCATTTTCATTTATTATTTATTTACAAATTATTATTAGTATAAGAAAATAAATTATGGAAAATAAGAAGTTATGGAAGAAGTTTGTCAATTAAAAATAGGTTATGCCTACCACTCTACCAATATTTTAGAGTATGCTATAGAGTACAAAAAGGTTGGTAACCCCTATTCTAAAATAATAGGACATACAGCTCATATTTTATTTTAAATTTTTTATTCAATTTAAGACGTTAAAGCTTATAATATTTTTTAAATCTAATATTTTTGCTATTAAGAAGTAGTTCCTATTAAAAAAAAAACTGTCCACCATGTTAAATATAACTCTAATTAATACCCATTTTTTTATCACTACCTTCTTTGCAAACTGCATTTATAAAAGTTATAGACATATACATGTGCTTTTGAGGTAACGTATTAAGTTCTGAAAATATACTGAAAAAAATGAAGCAATGAAAACATTAGTTAAACACAAAAATCATTTCTGATTAATTTAAAACTCTTTGTTAGATTTTTATTCACAAATAAGTTAATCGATAACCAAAATATTCAAATAATTAAATTTATCACAGAAAATTCAAAATGTTTTCTTTAACTTTGAAAATTGTGTGCAAATGCCTAAGTTTTACGAACTTGACATTCATATAATAAAATTTAAGATGTTTCTTAGCAATGTAAAAGTAAGAAGCTTGATGTTTAAAATATAATACGATTATCGATTCGTAGAGTTACTTTAAGAATTTTAAAAGAATGAGACTGATAAATTTTTAGTTATAATTTTTTGAATTTAGAAAATATTTTCATTCTCTTCAAAAAAATACACTGAGAAAAATAGATAATAAAAAAATGGCAACTAAATAAATATAATTATTATAATTGTTTTTTAATTTGCTGTAGTTGTATTTTACATTCAGGAATACACAAAAATAATATAAGCTTTTACTTCTTCTACAAATATATTTATATTTTTACTAAACAAAAATATTATTGCAATCAATATATGGAGCACTAAAATATCAAAAAAATGATATATTCCACTATATCAGATAATTTTGTAAAAAAATGATTTCGTAGGGTTATTAAAATCACTACATTAACTGAAATATTTAGTTGTCCTCTATTCAATTATAAATTTAGTGGTATTAACTATATTATAACTGCAAAAAATATTTATTTTTCTCGGAGTCGACGATTTTGAAATTCTGGCTTCTAATTTAGGTATCTACAAAACGGTTTATAACAGAAAACTTTAAACTTGACTTATGTAAACTGTAATTGGGATTTAGTGTATCAGGTAATATTTCCTAACTAATTTTTTGATAAAGTAGAAATTCTCTGAGTAAATATAGGTTTCCATTTAAAAAAAACGTTTACATCAAAAATTTAGATTACATTTTTTAGAAATCGAAATAAATTTAATTGATTAAAAATTGACATATGCCAATTTAGTACCTTTAAATTTCTTTGCTACACACATTTAGTTGAAATGAAAAGTGAGTTAATTCCTTTGAGAATATTTGCAATTAAATTAAAGTGTTTGGGAAGAAATCGGGGTCGGACAGCTTATATGGCTTTCTTGTAATTGCAGTTGGGTCAAGAGTTTAATTTAATTCTACACTTAAATCGGGGATTTAATATGCAACATTTTAAAAATTATAAAAAGCACTAATAAATTTTTTAGCCTATATAATGAGAGTTAACTATCATTGTACATTTTTTTTGCTGAGAATTTTTTTTCAAAAATTATAAAATTAAAACTATAATTCATTGGTGCAAAATTAAACAAAAATAAGTTAGTCCTTTGGATTAAAACTTTAATAACTATTCGTATTTTAAAAACATCATTATGCTTAAAAATTGTAAATGATTACAATAAAATTGCGTTTTTGTAAATTTTAGTAGAATATTTATTTAAAGAAAGTTTATGTTTTAAGAAACAAATTTTTACAACTTCTAATTTTGTTATTTATAAAATTTAACTAATGAAAACAAGTTTTATAAGTTTATACGCGTATATGTGAAAATTTAAGTAGAATTTTTTCTTAGTGTGAGAATCAAATATATGTATCAGAAGTATAGGTCTCAAAAATACAATTTTATTATAAAGCCGACTTTTGCTAAATTTTCAAATTCTGATATAAATTAATTAATATATGAAAGTATTGTTATCAATTTGTAATGAAGCTATTTTAAAATATCAATATCGATGACTTATTACCGCTAATCACTTTTAGTAATAACATTTTTATCCGAAGAGAGCCTGAAGATAATATAATTAATAAAAAAAACCTTAAAGTTATGGAGTTAACTTGTCGATTTTCGTTAAAATTATCGAAAAATATTGGCACTAAAAACCTGGAGAGTGGATATGTCGAAAAATTAGGTATTAGCAAAGTCAAATGATCACTTAGTTGCACTTCTTTGTAGCTTATTTGCGTCGGAATCAAGGATATAGTTTCCAAATAAGTATAAGTGAACGATTGTTGATTAATTGTATTACCGTTACAAAGGTTACCTTCGATGGCCAACAAAGTATAAGAAATTTTAACATTTCTAACCGGTTCCTTAATTAAGTAATCTAGTGAGACTTTACGTTGAATCGACGGCCACCAATCGGCCGGTATATCGATCTGAGCCAAACAAAAAAACTCGTTCGATTTTGGACTGCAGTAAGAAATCATGCGACGTTTGGACACTGGAATCGTTTCATCCATGAATTCGGCTTCAACCACAGCACATGTTTCACTATTGCGTTCGTTCTGATGAAATAGAATTCGCACCATGGGCGTCTCAATTGAGAGTTCAGTCTTTCCAACTAAATGCACAGAGAACGTACCAAAACTTCGTGCTGGTATCAGTTGCGGAGTTTTAGATGTGTTCAGTAGAGGGTATGATAAATCGAGCAATGGCACTGTTTGCTTTGTAGAAAAGGGGCCGTATGTGGCCCGAATGGAAACTGGCTCGTTGCTTTTTGTAACAACGAAGTGATCTGTTGAAAACATGTCATGAACGTTGCTCTGGTCCAGAAATTCATTGCTGTCACTTGTGGACGAAATCTGTGTACTTGTCCGTCGCACAAAAAAGGCCGCATCATTCTTATCAAACTCAATAAAAGCTCCAGTAAAAGAAATCCCTGCAAAAGGAAAATATTATGAATATTTTAAGAAACATTGATGAAACTCTTACATATTTTAGTAGGCAAACTACTGTGTCAAAAAGAAATATTTACACGAAATTTAATTTCATATACTGGATGTTTTAGGCTTATGTAAAACTTTAAAACATTATTTTTTTATCGGAAATATTGTAAACATATTTATTAATGCAAAATTTTCAAAAGTGTGAACTGCAATCGGACAGTGAAATGTAGAAAAATTTTACCGAGCTCGCATAAAATTTATAAGATTAAAGTTTATTTTATTTACTAAAAAGATGATTTTTAATTGTTCTTACATTTTCCTTGTAGAAATATTTTAAAGTTTTGTGTATGACTGAACAAATAAATAACTTGATTAAAAATTAAACTTTAATTAATAAAAACTGTTGTTACGTCATAATAACTAATAAAAATATGCCCAAATTTTGCGTGCAAAATTTAAAAAAATTTCAATATTCGAGCTACCAGCAGTTTTTATACACATGTCTTTACTAACTCGTGTGGTGCTTAGTTAGCAAAATATAAAAATTTGAAGAAAAATTTTAAAGAAAATAAATTACATTTATTTAAATAATGCAAGTAATATAAACATTTATTCACGTAGAATGTAGTACTACTATTTTTTATTGGAACATTAAATTTTTACATAAAAAGATTTTTACAGTGTAAACACATATTTTTCACAGTCAACATATATTGCTTTATTCTCATTACAAAAAAATGATTTGTCAAGTTTTTTGTTAATTAAAATTCTTAAGTTTTTTCAAGAGTTCATTCAGATTTCCTTGCAATAAACCAAAAAGTTGAAAAATATGAAATTCTTCAATAAAAAATTACTATAAATTCCAATATGATTTTATTTGTGTTTCGAATGAAATTAATGATAAATTTAAATTAAAATTAAAGAAAAAATACTGGAAAAAGTTTTATTTAACTGCGTGTTAGAATTTAAATTAAAATTCTTAAAAAAGTTTTTTGGAAATTTGCAGAAATTTGAAATTCTAGAACAAGCATCTATATAAAACTTCAACTAGGTTTTATTTAGAATGTGTGTAGAACGTCAAAGATCATATAAAATTCAGTCAGCTTTCATTTTGTTTGGTTTATTGAGCTAATTCATATGGATCTTTATATTGTGTGCCAAATTCTTCTACTATTTGAAACAATATCTTTTTTTTTCTATATATATTCGCCAATTACTTTGTTATATAAAATCCATGAATTTATTGCTGTAAAACCGAGATTGTTAAAAAACACCAAAAGATGTCACTTTCGAGACCTGAGTTTATACACTGAGAGAAAATTGTAGATGAAACAAATAACAATTATGTACTTTTAGCAAGGCGTTTTGCTATATTTGGGATATACAAAAATTTTGCTAATTTAGAAACACCTTTATAATAACTAATAAAATTTTTACTAGGTTTTCTAAAAAAATTTGTCCTCAAAGTACATTAAATTTATTTGTCCTATTTCACTAAATATTTTTCTCAGTGTACTATACTTTCTGGCTGTTTAATTCGTTATATTCACTCTGCATTTGATTTTAAAAAACATTTTAATTTCGGGCAATTTTTATTTCATTTTTCAATGATCAGAGATTTATGTTTTCATTTTAAAAACGTTTAAAATAACTAATTGTCAAAATGGCCGATTTTTACATGTAGGTATATCAAAAATGTACATCAAAAAAATGGAAATGGGTGATTAAAATATATTATTATCAAATTCTTAAGTTTAGAATAAGCCACAATATTATTATAAAGTATTAAACAGAACTTCAAGACAAAATATTGAATATAAATAATGTAATCGATCATTTTGATCGGTGGGCAGTTTTAAACTTAAAGTAATTTTTGAAAATAATTGAAATTGAACAAACCTCTGAAACTTAAATATTTAATTTTACTAACGTGTTGTTGCTCACAATATTGAATCAAAAAACCGTTCTCTTAACTATGTATTAATCTTATGTAAAAAGATACACTGAGAAAAATAGGTAGTAAACAAGGGTCTCAACTAAATAAGTAAAGTCACAAAATCCATACTTTCAGTTAACTTTAATTATATTTATCTAACTAGTAGATTTTTTGCAGCTATATTTTAAATAATATTAGTTTAAAAAATCGTTATTTTAAATATTAGACAGAGTAAACTGCTAACCATATAGGCGGCATTCACTAATTCAAGAGTTTTACACTTTTTGAGTAAATCAAAATGGTGTATAC
>AGDA01056785.1:0-14197 GCA_000281935.1 Mengenilla moldrzyki | reverse complement strand
AGAACAAAATGTATGAATCCATAAAAAATATTGTGGATACAGGTGTATTGTGGACTGCAAAATGTCTCATCAACGTTTACTTCTGTAACTTTCTCCTTTATTTATTTTCGCATCGAAAATGGTATATAAAAAATACACCATGGCACCACTGTATTTTTCGTCATTACCAGAGCACAGAACGCACAATGATCACCATTTTGCTTTACTCAAAAAGTGTAAAACCTTTGAATAAGTAAATGCACCCATAATTGAAAAAAAAAAAATGCAACTTGAACTTTAAAAAGTTGTGGCTATCGAATGCATGACTTTCCCATATACAATTGTAATATTTTGTTGTAATTGCTATATACGAAAAATAAATTTCACTAAAAAATTTAAAAAAAAAACATAGTCCTTACTATAAGTCTATTTTTATTTTAAATAAAACAAAATTTCTATCTAAATGAAATTTTATCGTTCCTTTTCTTCAAACCGAAGAAAAAATATAATTTAATTCTAACAAAAAATTTTTCTTGGATTGTTTTTTTACGTTTCTGGAAAATTTTTTCTTAAATCATGGAAAAAAATCTAGACTCATATATAGGCTAAAATTTTTATTTATTTTTGAATTTTTTTCTCCGTGAATTAAAGTTGTTAAAAATATCTATTCTTTCTGTACGTTATATTATTAAAATAATAAGTTGAAATAATATAAAAAATTTATTATATTTATTTTTGTTCAAATTCCTACGTCATTAAAAAGTGATTATTGCTTCGAATATTGTAAACAAAAACAAATTTGAAATATTGAAGCTTTCGATTTTTTTTTATTAAAAAAAGTTTTAAAAAATTCTGTTTTTTTTAATATAAATATAAAATATATGTATAAATATAATTTTTTCAGTATTAATTTTAGTGATGTAAAAAAAACCAATAAATTTCGGTATATTTGAAACGAAAATGCAGTTCGTTATTCTATTCTTATTTTTAATTATATATCCTAAATACTTTATTAAAAATTGTAGAGTTTACGTCAACGTATTCGGCTAGAAGTTTGAAGCTCAAGTATCAGAAATAAATCACTAATTTTAAAGAAATAGTATTGATAAAATTATTCAGTAACTGATAATCAAAATGTTTCTACGTTTACGTAACATGTTAGAAATATTTATTGTTCTTAAAACAATACGCTGTGGATTTTATGCACGTTTACCTTTTATTTTTCAAAAAAATCATGTAGTGTAATTGGTTTCAAATAAAACGACAATCATAATAAGTAACATATATAAAAACAATGATCTAAGCGCGTAATTTAAGAAACTATTGCCATTATAAGAAAATAGTTCAATATAGTTTAACACATTTTATGCAATGACCATTGGTTTTAAAGGCTATTAGTTTGAAACTACTGAATCATATGACACTACTATGAATATAAATTAATACATAAAATTAAACGTAGGTTTTTTATTGAGAAATTAAAGTCAACAAGCAAAAGTCTAGGCGATTTTTTAAACTTTTTCCATTATTTTTTCAATAAGTTTCGGTGATTGGAAAATATTATGGTTAGAAGAAGCATAAGTTTTATTTATGGCGATGAAAAATCGATAACTAGAAAAGGATCTTTAGGAAAATTTAACAGTTTGGTATAATGATACATGCTATTAACAAAACAGGCTTAATTGTATTCTTTTTAAAAGAGTAAATTAGATGATGAGTCCATTGTAACTGAAAATGATTTGGAGAAAGGATCGCCGAAGTCAAATTTAAGTTCAATTAGTCAAAATTTAATTCATAAATCAAGTTCATTTTTATTTGAAAAAAAAAAAGAAATTGTAAAATCTTAATTTTTTTTAGAAATACCGATTTTAACTTCAACCCCTAAATTACAAAATACAGAGCCTATTAAAGAAACTAGCAATCTTAGGAAAATTAATTTAGAAAAACTACGAAAGCCTTCATATTCTATCCATAAAACGAACTGTTATATCTCCACTAATAATAATAAGCCTCAGTGGAATAATGTAAGAGCAAGGTCCAAGTCGAATTCAAAATCAACTAGGAAAACTGAAGATGTGAACTTAGAAAAACAAAAAAAGAGTACTGAATATTTATTCGATAAACAATGGAGCAAAGTTCAAGAAATGCTTGGCGAATTTTTAAAGCTAAAGGTTATTTTTTTAAATTTGTTTTTTTAAACATATTTTAAATGGCCAAAGTAAGATATATACATGATGAAAATTTTATGTATTTGGTAATAATGTAAAAAAATTTAAAATTCATGAATATTCAGTTGTGTTTCATGAAAAAAGGAATCGTTCAATCAATACATATTTCAGTTGAATTTTTTTTGGAAAATAGAGTCTATTTCATACATTTTTAATGAAAATATCAACGAAAAAATAAGTTCTAATTTCAAAAAATTCGGTATTTTATTGTGGGAAACATGTAAATTATTTCAATATTATGAAAAAATATGTTATTTATATGTTTTATTCATATAAAATTTAAAAATTTTAAGACGTAATACATATATATATAATATTTAGGATATTTGAATAAATATAAAGTCTGTTATTAAGAATTAACTTTTAAATATGCAATCCTAAATATACTACATTATATAACTAAACGTTTTTGAAAAATATCACGTTTTATAACTTTTTTTTAAATTTTTTTATTGGTTTCAAAATCATTAATAAAATGATATTTTGTCTAAGGTCTTATTTATTTATTTAAGATTAAAAATAGTAATTAATGAGCTTTTATCGTTTAATTTTTTTTCTCTTATTGATTTTTAATAAAAAGACCAAAAAACATTTTAAACAATTTGTAAATCACAGATTTACAAATAATTGATTATTCATTACGTTCGTTTACATATGTTTTTAAACATAAAAGAGTACAAATAATATATATATATATATGTACAAAACTTTTAATATATTTTATAATAATATATTATTAAAAAAGAATTTATTACTTTAGAAAATGTAATTAATTTTTGTTTAACGTGGAACAAAATGATAAATTTCACATTACACTTATTTAATAGGAATTGCTGAAAAATGAGTATCGAAGTTTGATAGAATTGAAGGAACAACTAGAAGAAAGTGGTAAAGAAGTAGATATGAAGCACTTACCGAGCTTGATGAAAATTGAACGTCTGACTGAAAGCCGATTAGAAAATTCTAAAAGTATATACATAAATTTAACTTTACCCCATGTTAAAGATTTTATATTCATTATTAAACATATGATTAGAGTTATCTGTTTCCATACGTCGCATAAAGATATAAATTATTTATTATTATAAGTTCTGTTTTATTTTTAAAAGAAATATGCGTAAAAAATTAGACCCGTTGAATATTTTTAAACTAAAAAATATCTAAAATTCGCTTCAAGATAGCTAAAAGATATTTTAAAATGGGTGAAAACCCAGAAAAGAGTAAAATTACAGAAAAATAGATTACTAATTCGCTTTAAAGTCACTGTAGAAAACAGTTCAGAAAATTTTTGATGGGAATTAGAATAAAGTAAACTTAACTGATACACCAAATTAAGTATAGCAAAAGTTGGAAAATTATTTTTACATGGAAAAAAAATCCCAAAAATAAATAAAAATTTTAGCTTATATATGAACCTAGGTAAATGTTTTTCTTGATTTAAAAAAATTAATCCAGGAAAAAATTTTGATTAGAATCTAATTACATTTTTTTTTTTTTGGTTTAGGAACAAGAGCGATAAAATTTTTTTAGTCAGAAATTTTGCTTAATTTGAAATAAAAATAGACTTATAGTAAGGATTAATTTTTTTTGAAATTTTTTAGTCAAATTTATTTTCCGTGTGCATTAAAAAAATTAATAATAAGTAATATTAATTTGGATTACATTAACAGAAAAAGAATTAATCGACGAGAAAAAATTTAAAGAAGTCTGGCAAACATTAGTACCCAAACCGGTCATAAATTCGAATATGAATTTCAGCAATGTGCTCGAAGCATTAAATAAACATGACAATGAAAATATTACAAGTCTTCACAAACAAGAAATTAAAATTCGAAATTTAAAAAGTAGTTTAAACGATCAGTGTTTTGATCACATATACAAATGTTTTTTGGATGAAAACGAAGAGGCAGTCGAAGAAAGAGCACATATTCAACGGAAGATTCGTGAAGTTACCAAGCAGAAAAAGTTCCTTTATGACCAATTTGTGGACATTCTACGAAACAATTATGAGCTTAAAACCAATAAGGAGAATATAATTCAAGAAAAGGTTAATGCGATCCGTTTGTTAAAGAATCAAATCGATGAACAAAAAATGGAACTACAGAAGAAAAGTTTACGGATATCTGACTTACAAAACGACCTAAAGGCTGCCAAAAAAACTATGGAGGCTAATAATTTAAGTAAAGTGGAACTAGTAAAGAAAATCGATGAACTAAATCGTCTTCGGAACGAATTAAACGACGAAAATGCCAAATTAGGCATAACTAATAAGCAATTGGTTTTAGAGCGTGAAGAATCTATGAAGTAAGCGCTGATTTTTTCGCATACACAAAATTGTCACTGAGTGTTTAACTTTAATGATTTAATGACATGAAATGTTATTTTTAAACGAAACCGATAAAAGAATCGTGTTGTGTGTGCGAAAATAGTTCATTAATCTTATTTATTATTAATACGTACAGGAAATTGCAAGAGTTTGAAAACGAAAAGTTTAATATTGAACAATTACAAAATGAAGTTACCAAGAACGCGAAAGAGTATGAACAACTTAAAGAAGACTATACAGCATTGAAAAGTATGTTAAATGAAAAGACAAATCAAAAGAAAAAAACTAGCGAAGATAATTTAGACGCAAAATTAGTTAATTCGTTTCTAAGAGAAGACATATTAACACATGTAAATAGTGACCAAAGTACTTTGACCAATTACACGTCCACATTGCAAGGAAAATTAGAGCAAGTAAATCGGTTTAATAATAATTGCACGAAGTGTATATGTTTAGTTTAGTTTTGCCTAGTTTATTGGTTTAGTTTTTAGTAATGAATGATAAAACAGTTAAATAATAATTTTGTTCAATTAGATCCCACACAGGAAAATTTTTTTATTAGCACTAGACGTTTGTTGTTTGATTATATACTATTTTTACTGAAGTGAGCCAATTTGACACATACAAAAAATTGAAGCTTTTGTAAAAAAAATTCAAATCGATTTATATGAAAGTCTGGGAGTAAGAGGAATCAACTTTTACATATTTTTTATCATTTCACTAAAAATCATCATATTATTTAAAAAAAGTTAAAATTTTATATATACTTTGTAATCAAATTTTAAGTGAGTCAAATTGACTCGTCAATAAAAATTTAGTGAAACTTTACTTCCAAAAATATGAACATTGGACCATTTGTACTATTTAGGTTCATTCTGTATTAATTTTTGAAACTAAATACCATAGTTAATTGGATATGTTTTAATTCAGTATTTGAAAGACTCATGCCTAAATAATTTGATCGACTGTAAACATGAAATTAAACTAAACATAAGAGGAACATTAAAAACCTTAAAAATACATTGCAGTCAAATGAGAAAATTATGGAGAAAAATAAAAAGATCAAAGAGCTTGAACGGATCATTAGAGATGAAATGCTGAAACGGTCGAAAATATTACGTGAAATGGATAAGCTAAAAAGTAATTTACATCGTGAAAATAAATACCGGCAGGAGTTATGTGAAAAAATCAATGAATTGAGCGAAGATTTGATGAACGCAAACTTGTTTATTGATCAGCTACAAATGCAAAACAAACGGTACGATCGTGTTCTTAATAAACAAAAAAGCTCTGATCATAAGCTCAAAAATCAATATTATTCTCGAAAAATTTCAAATCCAAGGATTGCTTCGGACGATTTTTTAGTAATAGACGTTAATGAAACGTCAACTTTAGAAATTGAAGAACAAGTCGAATCGACTTTGTACAAAATTAATCGATACCTCAATGCAGCTTCGCTTCATACCTCATTTAATTAAATTTTTAAAAAATTTTAATTAAATCTTTCAATGAGAAATATTTATTAATTCAGTTTTTTCTTTTCCAGAGCTGGACTTCTTTCGAAATTATTCGCATAAATTAAATGTCTATAAAATTATGAACTTTTCTATTTCGTTTTTATTTAAAATATACAAATTTTATTTCCTTTCTTCTCAATACTTCATCATAAAAAGTCTAAACAGCTATTTAAAAAACTGGACTTAATAACTTTTAACCTGTTTTCATCTAACATTAAAAAAAAACAAACAGCAATATTAAAATGACGTTGCTTTGCTTTCTCTCGACAGTTCATTACATGTTTTCATTAAAAGTTTGTAGAGCAATTTCTGTATGATCATCAGTTAGACTAGACATAGTATGTATATATTTATAACATATCCTAAAATCATATCACTTTTTGTCTCGCAAGACTTTTATATGTTAACATCACAGAGAAAGTAGACAAAAAAATCCGACATCTATTGTTTTTATAAAACCAAGTTCCAAGAAAAGTGATCATGCACACAAGAGGCACTAGAGTTGTGAGGATATTAAACAAACGAACTTCAAAGAGCGAGCATCACAGTGCCTTTAAATTGCTCTAAGAACTAAAAAGTAGAATTATTTGCACACAAAAATAAGAATTAGCAACAATTAATTACTAGATTTAACACCTAGGTCTTCGATTTGTAACTTTAATGTTTGGTCTAGTGCTTATAGTGATTGTATTATGGGCTTGTTTCAAAAGTGATCAGACCACTGATCGTTTATTTTTGTTTTCTACTTTTTACTGATCTCTTAATATCAATTCCAAAATCATGTACATTTTTTACTTATCATAAGCTTATTTATTACTGAGTATAGACAAAAGGATTGATCATTTATTTTTGAAAAATTTAGCAATTGAGCGATCAGTGATTTGTTCACTTTTGAAACAAGCCCTGCGATAGCAAAATGTGTATATGAATAGCAATAGGTGTCAGATTTTCATGTGCTTAAAAGCCGTTCTGTGGTTTACATGTATCCTTAAATGAAAAAGCCTATGTTCTGTTCTGGCATAATTCATTAGGAGATAAGTTATGGGATGGAATTGAAAATGTCACATGACAAAACATAAAATTTCATAAAATAATAAAAGTAATTATTTTAATAAAGTAACCTTTACAAGAAATATGTGTACTAAAAAGTTTTATAAAAAATTTTGATTTGTGTTTTAATTGATGCTCAACTGAAAAAAAAACTATAACATTTCAAATTTTTGCGTTTAAAAACTAAAGTATATAAAATAAAATATAATTAAAAATATTATAAAAATTTTCAAATTTTATTCTGTATTCAAATACATAAGCCTGTCAACTATTTATTCTTATGGTGGTATCACAGTGAAGCTTAGTTTATTTATACTGTGTGTATCACTGTAGTCTTAGTAATATCATAGTGAGCTCATAAATTTGGAAAATATTTTAAATGAAACTTATTTACCGTTGTAACTTTTAAATTAATTTTATAATTAAGAAATTGATTTGAAACGTAATTAGTGTAAAATTCATCAATGCAAAAAATAATTAAATTGTTATAATTGTCAATTTAAGCATATTACTATAATAATAGTAGACTTATAATAATTGTGTACGCTGTAGCAGTATATTTTAATTAATACTTCTTTTACAAAGCGTCATTTCCTTTAAATGGTAAAACGCCAAAAACGTTTATGCTCAGGAAATTGTAAACTATAATTTCGAAACCAAGCTCATTTCTTTCATACATGTTAACAGTAGCGAATTTTTCCAAAAATAAGTAAAAAATAAACACATAAGACAATTGCATTTCGTTTAGTCCCCTTCAATTATTTAAACTTCCATTATTCAAATAAGAGATTAAATTAAGTAAGTAATTGATTAATTAGTATAATTTCAAGAATTATATATTCATTATGATATTACTACACGACCACAATGAGACTTCACTTAATATCACAATGTTAGGATTACTTAGATTACCTCGCATATTAACTTCATTGTTATATCCCTGCTAGATCACATGATTCATAGTAATAACATCCTCACTTTTGATTGGCAGGGCAGTTATTATTTCCCTCGTCAACATATATTGGATTAAATGTGATTACTCACATCTTATTCATTATTTTGTTACATGAGAAAAGTTTATTTATAATAATGTCATAGCAGTGAATTTTAAATTTTACCACAGATTATTTGTTTTCTTTTAACACGAAATTAATATTAATATTTCTTAATATGTGAAATTGAAAGTAAACATTGAACAAAATCCTGATGTGGTTTTGAACATTAGTCGTATTCTATTAAAATGGAAAACTAAGATTTTCGGTAGAATCTCACCTGCCTATAGACCGCATACAAGTTTTATCTTCAATAATATTCCTTTGTTCACATTTGGAAAGCACAGTTATGAAGCAAGCAAGAAAAATACGGTCGTAACTAATAACCCGCAGGGCACTCGACGTTTCCGAATAGGAAAACGCTCTTTTGTCAATTAAGTTCAGAGGAAACCCCTTTTGTGAAAAGCGCTTAATTGCTACACTTGAGAAGAAAACTTCATTCAGGAAACAGGTAAATGAACAGTTTACTATTTTAATTGAGTTTTCTTAAAAAAAGAGCGACTACAGCCTGTATCAAAATGTTTATGAAAAAATTCTTGTAGAACAATAAGTTTCGTGGTAATTTATGCGCATAATTTGGCCGATTGTTATTTATGGAATGTTTTGCACACATTATTTTGCAAAAATGTGGCAATTTCAAAGCCGTTTATTTAAAAAATGTGCACGTTTCTAGATATCGTTCTTTGATTAGACTTCTGACAGAAGGTGAAACAGTAGCGAGCCTCTATACCCTGATCGTTACAAAAACTTTAAAGCTGACTTTTGTTATCAAACGATCTACTGTTTCCATGCGATAGAAAAATACCATTATTTTTTTCCAGGAATTCATCTAACAATTTTGCCATTCAATTATGACCCCCTTTGCGATAACAAAACAAAATAACGAATGTGATCTTGCGTTATGTTGCTTTGTTATTTTCGAAGAAATGACGTTTATGTGCATCGAATTTTTAAACGAGATCTTTCGAATTTTTCGCCGTGTGATTCAGCATTTTCGAATAAAACTCATTGCCCGTTTCAAAGAATTAATGTATTTTTAATTACTTTGTCGTCTAAAAAAACGAGTGTTGCAGTACGTATAAAAATAATCCTTTCCCGTAAACATATAAGCATTGTAGACGTAAATATAAAAATAATTTAGGTACTTTATATATAAAATATAGAAAGATGTTAGTGATTGCTACTGTACAAGAATTTAGAACCTATTCTTAAAATATTAATGAATAAATCTTTCGATCCTTAAATTTAATATTATAATATATGATATATATTTTAAGAAAAAGTGCCCTAACTAAATTATATATGAATTTCTAGAATAAACCAGGAAACCTAAGGTATTTTACAAACTTATAGATTCAAAAGTAACAAAAAATTCTAATCAGTGTTCAAAATGAACATAAACTTATACTATCTGAAAGCACATATTTAACACGTAAGAAATTTTAAAAGTCAATTTTCAGGAAAAAGCTAAAATAAATTTTTTGAGTTTAAAAATTTCTTTTCTCTGAAACAGCTTAAGGTATTTTCTTCAAATTTGTGTTAAACAATTATAAGTGCAATAACTTATGATTGAAATTTGACGAAATTGTGTTCTAATTTAGAAATAGTGTTATTTTTAAGGGTAAATGTGCGTATCATGATTACATTAAGGATTAACAACTAAAACGTTGAAATACGGGAGTAATGAAAATGAAAGTATATAATCAGTACTTTTTGAAATACTATTTCGAAACCTTATTACTTTATATATATGCGTGATTTATTTAAAGTGTTAAAAAACATTATTTTTAAGTTAAAGGGGGTTTAAGTATTTTTCTTAAAACATTTAAAAAGCAGGTCTTCAAACAACGACACATAAAGATTCAAGATATCAATTTTCATTTAATCGTTTTTTAATAAATAAATTAAAAATTACTGAAATTAACAATTTAAATTAAAATAAAATAAAAAAAAGTAAAAATAGTCTAAAAATATTTTTTATAAAAAAGTTTGTTAAAAATCTCAACAAATCACAACTTATGTTTTGACAGGTCACATATTTGAACACTTGGTAGAAGAAAACGTGCTGTCATCTTAACAAATTGTCACATTGTTATGAAATTTCGCAAAAGAGCTTAACAATAAATTTGTCTGCGTTTGTTAGTCAAATAGACATTTCTTATGAAATCAAATTGTTTTTTAATTTGGTTGTTTTTTGATAAACGTGTAAACAAATTAAAACTACTTGTCTAAAAAATAAAGCCACTTAAATAACAATCTTAAGTTTTTAATAACAAAGATTATATCAAAATTTAAAAGTTCAGTACCTATAAGTTTTAGAACTATGAATCGTTTTTAAAATTTTAATACAATTAAATTACTAAACGCTAAAACAAAATTTTCTTATTGATTTTGAAAATTTTGGCTTTATAACAGCTCTGTACGCAATATTTTATTTTATTTTTTTAGAGCAATTACGAACAGTCCACTATGCATCAAGCTTCATACGTAATTTTCCAATTTTCATGCACAACTGTTAAATTTCTGCACCCTCCATCTACTTTTTTGACTTTCATGTACAAGTCTAAGTTGAAGGGTTCGTTTTTTTTTTGTACATGCGGCACAATATGATAAATTGTAGATAATCGACATGACGACGACCCTTAACTAAAAACCGTCGAGTAGCTACATTTGTTATCAAAGTCAAAAACATATCTGTTTTTTATGTAGGTGTTTTTTCATGTATTTAAGGGAAACTTTTTTTGAAAACTTACAGCTTTTCGGTAAATGAAAATTGTTTATTTTCGTTTGAAAAGTATAATTAAAACAACATTTTTAGTTATAAATTTTGAAACGTTAAAAGTTGCACCCTCGTATATTTTTTTCCAAAAATCAATCTTTTTTTTTAATTTTGGTTAAAAGGGGAATTTTCAGTATATTCGATGGGATAATAATAAACGTTTTAATATTGACAGCTCCTGTTTTGCATAAAAAATTGCTACAAATTTTAAATTTTAAACAGTATTTTTAAATTAGATCGGTTTGATATACTATATATCATATTAACGGATTTGGTAAAATCGGTTTTTCAGACACTTAGTTTCTGAAAAAAACGAAAGTTTTTACTCAAATTACACTTTTGAACTTTGCAAGTTAACTAGCATAATAAACAATTAGAGCGATTTTAAATTGTTGAGTGCTCTGCTATTAAATAATAATTAATGTTTATTAAAAACAATTAGCCTTAATTGACAATAAGCGAATATATAAAGCCGAATATTTTTCAATTTTTACCATTAAAAAGAATTTTTTATATTAATTATTACTCATATTAATAAAAATATCTACTAAAATTAAGTTCTTGATTTCAGAGCAATAAATATTTTTTTAAGTTTTAGTAAAATATATCAACCCTTTATAATTAGTTTTTTTTTCTACTTATTTTTAGGTAGACGTCTACTTGAAATTGGGACACGTAGAGTTATATTATTAAAAACGCGTATAAATATATTTATTTTCTGCTATATAAGTATACAAGTATTAATTTCAAGTATATTTTTACTAAATTTTTACACTAGTCCCAAACCTAAGTAGAAATTTTTATCAGTGTAGAGATATTTATTCATACAGCATTATATTCACAATAATGGACATTTTTACTATGTAATTTCTAAATTTCTATGAAAAAGTGATTTTGAAAACTGAAATGGATACAACAATGAAAGGTTACGATTTCGATCAAAATACCCGCATTCGATTACACATATCTTGGGATTTAAAAAGATATATGATATTCATGTCCCAACTTGTTTGGGACTGAGTTTTGGGGGTTGAAAGTGGTCACTACCAAAACGTATAAATCGTTTTATTTCTAAAACAGCCTACTTTTTTTAAAAAAAATGACATCTTGAAAAATGATTGACTTGGAACAGGAAGATCCCGCACAAACTATTTTGCGTTTGCTTAGACTTGTTAAATACATCCAATTACTCTATTAAACCGCCGGCTTCCTAGAAGTTCAATAAACCATTTGCCTCCAATGTTAGGGTGCTAGCTTTGCCTAGCAAGCATGGCTTACTATTTTATTTTATTCTCAGTATATACAAATATTTATTCTTTTCTTTATTTTCAACACAATTAAATGTTTGAAAACACATTTGATATTTACTATTCAATTCATATAAAAATTAAAAATTGTTTGTTATGTTTTTTATATTAATATGAGTCAGATTTAATAATAAAGGAAAACCCGAACAAAGTCAAAATATTTAATTAATTGATTTCATTTATTCGGTACAATAATTGATTTTTCTTGTTCTCGAACGTTTTTCCTTAAAGGGATATATATGTACAAAGAAAGCTTATTTAACGGCCTTCTTTGTTCTTGTTTATCTGAAAAATTGGAATTTTAACATAAGAACTCAAAAATAAAAATAATAGTAATAATAATAATGAGAATGAGAATGAGAATGAAATGGAAAAGAAACGTGAAACAATGAAGAAAAACTATAAAATTTTGTTCAACTTTATGACTGTTTTTGGCATTAATCCCGTTCCTTTTTCGCTTAAGCACTTTACTTCAATTAATGACTGAACTTGAAAGAACTTTTTGCCGACAACGTATTTCATACTTTAAAATAGCTTTATTTTATTAGTCGTAATAACATGAAAAGATTAGTTTTAATATTAGCCAGTTGCTAATAAACATAAGTTGCATTTAACCTTCCGAATTTTAATGAAATTAAAGTTTTTTTTATCAATTATACTTATTTTAATTAATTTGTAGCGAAGTCAAGTTACAGCAATGTCAACTTTTAACGATAAGATATGGTGTTTTTATTCCCTCAAAAAATAAATTACTTTTTACTTTAAAAAATAATGAAATAAAAATAAGATTTTTTATTGTTATTTAAGTACTCTAAATTTTTCCTTAGTATTTTTCACCACTTTCAGTTTATATATCTACTTAAATTCTTCAACTTTCTAAAAGTTTAGCAATTCCAAACCATATGCTTAAGTAAATTGAAATCTAGACTAAAGGGTATTTAAAAAGTTATCGTAGTACTTAAAGTTTAAAAGAAATTGAAGATAGACCTTTGCATGTATACACATTAAGGAAAAATTTCATTTGTTAATGGAAAAATTAGACAGAATATAAATAAGTGTTAAGAAAATTATTGAAAAGTTAATATTTGTCTTAAAATTTTCAAAACGAGTTTTCTATTTGCAATCGGCAGAATCAGTAGAAACACAGGTCTTATTTCAAAAATATTGCTGATTATGAACTTTTACATATTTTTTACAATTTTTCAAGTAAAGATTTAAATTCCTCTGTATTTGAGAAATTAAATTTCATGTTGTTTTTTTATTTCGTCAAAATTAAGATAAACTTAAGTAAAAACAATATGAATTTTGTATTCTACTTAAACAAAAATAATAATTGTTTTTGTGTAAAATACTTTTATCAATAACACTTAGAATTTTTTTATTTATAGTTTTACACATTTAAAAACCGATGTTCTGTGATTATTTAAAAATAATATTACAAAATTTACATGAATTAATTTCTTAAATGTTTTTTGTCCATTTAAGTATATTTATTATTTATTATTTATTCCTCATAAAATTAATTTTCTGACATTTATTTTAAATTTAAATTTTGTCATTTTGATTTCGAAAAAACACTTTTTGCGATTAAAGATCGTATTTTTTAAATAAAAAAAAATTTAATACATTAGTAGAATATTTTATAAAAAACGTCAAATTTTTCAAAAGTAACTAAAAATTTTAATATTTTTTACATTCTACACTTTCATTTCATTTTAAAAATTTAGAAAAAACTTTCAGTAAAATTAAATTAACTTTTGATACAGTAAAAAATGCTTGAATGTTAGAGCAAATATTTATTTTAAAATATGTACTATCATAAGTTGTAAGCAACAAATATTACTTTAAACAATTATTTTTGTAAATTTTCTTGTCTTAATTTAAATACCAATTTCTCTTTAAAAAGTATTCAATTATGGGAATTTTTAATATTTACTTCTCTCTGGTGATTCAATTTTT
>AGDA01056773.1:0-18106 GCA_000281935.1 Mengenilla moldrzyki | reverse complement strand
TTCGATCAAAATCCGACTTAACAGTCATAGGATAAGTATTTAAACCCATTTTTAAGCGTTTTCAATAAGTCGAAAATTTCTAAAGTATTTTAGCTTACCAGTTGCCATCTAAACCACTAAGTAACAAACTTGAAATGTTTTATTAATATACTTAAGGACTCATATCTTTTATTTAACTTTTTTCATTCAAGTTTAATATTATTAGAGGTTAAATACTTTTCTTTTAGGATTTTTCAAATTTTTTAACATGTGAACCTTCTCCCAACTATGACGGACACAACAAAAAAAGAATTATTCAACTTGTTATTGTCGTTCGGACACCAAGTGGAAAAACAACTTTTGTAATTCATGTTATAAATAAAAAAACGTTATTTTTTCGATAGCATCTAGAACCGAAACTCTGATTTTTTAAAAAATAATCCTATAACCTTCCCGGTGATATGTCTAATAATGTCTCCAATTTTCACGGTGATCGGATGGACGGTTTTTGAGTCTATTAGACATACACACACATATATATATATATATATATATATATATATATATAATTAGTGCAGCACTGAAGCTAATTTATCAACATTACTTTAGTTCTTTTCCGTTTTGCTTTTTTAAGTTAAAGAACTTTGTACCTCATTAATATTCGATAACCATTTGGAAACGTTCTCAAAAGTTTTCCTACTCGTGATGTCATAAACAAGCATAATACCCATTGCACCACGATAATACGATGTTGTAATTGTGTGGAATCGTTCCTGACCGGCTGTATCCCAAATTTGAAGTTTGATTCGTTTTCCCTTAATTTCAATCGTTTTTATCTTAAAATCAATACCTAAAAACAAACGTACTGCGTAACAACGCTTGTAAAACCATTATATATACCAATGGTAGTGATGAATGAAGGCGTAAAGCCGTCTCCTGAAAATCGATGTAAAATTGATGTTTTACCCACAGCCGAATCTCCAATCAACAGTAATTTAAATAACATATCGTATGATTTTTTTGCCATTATTTTAATGCACTAAATGTATCAGACCTTTAATAGATATAATTTTATATTTAAAGAAAAAACGGACAAAATATTTTGATTAATAAAATACAGAATTAACAAACAAAGAACACAGATCAAATAAAACTGCCTTTTTAAGGTATCGGTCTCTCGAGATTCGGACAGAGGTAAATTTTAAAATTATCCCGTAAAATCAATTGTTTTGTTAATTTCTAATTAGTAATTTCTTATTTTTTCAAATTCCTCTATAAATTACTAAGATCATTAAAATAGAATAATTTAAAATGCCTTTGTTTCTTAGAAGTGGTTTCGTGCACCATTTTACACTGAAATTAGCCAATACGTAATTCGAAATTTTAGAAATGATGAACAACAATGATCGGAATGATAACAGTCATGAAATTGATGAACACTCACACCTGCAAATCCCGAGTCCAATTATAACCAAAAGGACAAGAAGTGTTTCAACGTAAAGTAGACTTTAATACTTACGTTATCAATAAAATTATTTATTCATTTGTAGTTCTGAACGTGCTCTACAATCTCCAGAAACATTAGGCACGATTAAAGTCTTTTGTCGTGAAAAAGGTCATGGTTTTATTACACCTAAAGATGGTGCAGAGGATATTTTTGTTCATATTTCCGAGTAATTTTAAATTTCAATTTATAAATACTATGAAAAGGATATATGATACCAATATTTTATGAAAAAAATCCCTATTAGTAAAAAATGAGGAATTCGTGAGGGTAATATAAAAAACCATTTAGAACATGGGTGACAAACTCAAAAGCTAACTTATGCCAAATAAAATAAATTCAACTTTAGGCGGGCCGCAGAAGATCAATGTTCATAGAAACAAATATTTTTCATTTGAATAGTACATTGTAACAAACGTATTCAAAGTTAAATTATTGTTTACATTTTGATGCTTTATAAACAAAGATTATTGTGATTTTAAATCCTGGTTTCGTTTCTAATTCACATTGGTATTTTATTTTCACTTTGCGTCAACAGTATTGATTTCGCTACAAAAATGTTTGGGCCCCAAGTTTAACACCCCTGATTTAGAAAGTTTAATTTATAGTTATATTTAGGAGTTCGGGACTGATAAAAAAAAATTTAAACCTACGAGGTTCCAATTTTTTTTAAACCAATTTTATTTGATAAGAAATTTCGTCAAAATAAGTGGTATATGCCTCTTAAGCCATAATTCATTTGGTGATGAATTACGGGATTTGTAAATAAACATTCCAAAAACACATAAAGCTTTATACCTCAAGTGAGGTTAGATCTCCTTAAAAATAACTTTTGTAAACATTATTCGGAATGAAAAGGCCTACAAAAAACTTTTCTATAAGTTTTTGATTTAAGTAATACTTCAGTGGTAATTTTGCAAAAACTACCTTTTTTTAATTTTTTGGGCAGATTTTTTGCACTTTGTTAGAGATACGTATTTAAATTAATACACAGTAAAATGCCTCCATAATAGTTTTTTAACATAATAATCAGAAATAATTTCTACTACTGTGTGAAGCTGTAGTCAGAAATTTTTTTTAAATTTTTGCTTGTTTAAGTACCAAACAATAGAAATTTTCGAATTATAACTTTTTATGCAATAATTAATATAAGATACGACGTTTTTCAACAAAAAAATTAATTCATTTTCAAAAGTTTCATTTTTTATACTTTTATTTTTTTATTTATAAGTATGTATAGACCCTGTTTGTTTTTTCTCTAAAAAAAAGTATGAAAAATGCGTTAAAAAACTCCCCAAAGGTGATTTTTTTTAAAATCACATCCAAAAGATTACTTAAATCAAAAACTAGTTTAAATGTTTTTAATAGATCTTTTTATTCTCACTAATACTTATAAATTGCACCTTTTATTCCTATATTTTAAATTACTGGAAAGGTTATAAAATTTAGTATTTAGACTTCATTTATTATAATAGCTTTTAATAAATAAAATTCCCTACCTTAAATGTACGTTTTTTAAATACTAATTATGTATTAAAAAAATAGTATTGAAGGCGAATACGTTCCTCTACCAGGGGACGAAGTCAAATATCGATTGTGTCCTATACCACCAAAAATGGAAAAATTTCAAGCTGTCCATGTGAACATTGTAAACTTCATACCAGAAATACATTTACGATGGGATAGTTCTCCGCAAAATTAATTATAATTTTCTCGTTTTTATTATACGTTCACTTTAACACATTTTAACTTAAGTGCCAATATAGGCTATTATACAGATTGTAATTGTATGAAGCTAATAAAAATAAACAACAATAAAAAATTATTTTATTTATTTAATTATTTATAATTGTAGAATCAGATAAAATAGAAAAATAAGTGCACGCTTCATCGAGATCAATATCTTCTAAGGATATTTGATGCTCAGCTGTTAAAATTATTTCCTTTGTATATATAAAACTTTTTAAAAAATCAATGGCTTCAACTGGCTCATTAAATTTTTCATTACAACACAAATTTGCTTGAAACTGATTTAAGATTGGTAAGTTTTTATCAGCCTTTTCGGGAAACTTGTCAATAAGCCTTAAAAAATACGAATAAATTTATTATTATAACTTAATGTAAATACTTTCTAAGACGTGCTAATGTTGCTTCTGAACAATATTGTAAGTACATAACACCAAGTTCAAAAATTTTTTCATTTTTTAAGAACAACTGTTTCATGCTTTCTTTTTCCATTATTACTGATACCCTAAAATCCATTTTCTTGTTCGGAAGTATGCAATAGAAATTAGGACTTACGTCGAAATTAATATTTATCATTGACAGTGAGGCTAGAAATTTTTATATATTTTTTATAAGAATATAAAAATAATTTAATAACTACTTTTTTTGGTAATACTCAAATAAGTAATTAAAGCTAACGTTCCATGATTGTAAATTGAAAAAGTTTGAGTGAAGTTGGTTCTATAAAGGTCTAAATTACCAAAAAACAACCACATTTTTTCATAACTATCTTTCGAAATTTTTTGAATATCTATTGATATATGACCACCATAACCAAATAACGAAATCTATAAACGTAAAAGATTATTCAGTTTTTATTTTAAAAACTCATTAAATGCTTATTTATATTTTCTATACATTTAGACACTTCATAATTTTCATAAATATTGAGTTTTTGGAAATGACGCATTCTGTACACGCCTCTAAAAACAGCAATTTTTACATTTTTTTTACCTTCTCAAAAAGCGTTTTGGTTAAATTTTTATATATAGCTCCTGAGCTATTGAAGTATTTCATGAAAACATGTAAACTATTTATTATTATAATTCTCCGAACTATAAAACACATCAGTAAAATCATTTAAATCATAAAGACATATGTTTAATAAATACAAAAAATTATACCACTTGATTATCTTCTTCTTAATTAAAAGTTCTTGATCGAAACGGTTTTTTATGACTTTACGTAACAATTGAAAATTTTTAACCGTTTATCTGCTAAAAAACTTTAACAAAAATAATTTTCTTAACATGTATCTTAAACAATATAGATATCATAAAGAAAAATTGTTTGATAAATGTGTATTATTATAAATACGTGGATAAAAATATTACACAGAAACTATTTTAATTAAATTCTTAATATTGACAATTTAATTATTACTTTTTTATCGAATGTGTTTTAAATAAATACTTTTTATATATATCATATTACAGATACAATGCCGATAAATTTTTTTCTTCTCAAGCAAACGCATTCTAATATCTACTTATTTAACTGAAATGTTTTTTATATGTTGTCATGTGAGCATTTCACACGACCTAGTTTTCTACTTGAAAATCTATTAATGTAAATGAAAGAAATTAAAACATTTATTTACTGACTTAAATAAAAATCAGCTTCGATAAACCAATTGAAAATAAGAAGCAAAGTCGAGAAAAGTATAGCAAAAAGGTGGGTTCAATCGCGAATAAAAGGCGACGTTTCTATATGATATGAATATTAGTAACTTGTTTGTATTCGAAGCACAAAAACTTAATAAAAAGAAAATTATTTAAAATAAAACATAACAAAGTTGATTGTCGAAAATGAAGGGGTGTCATGACGTGCTAACATTGTGGACACAACGAAGTTGATGGTCGAATAAGTAATAAATTACTTAATATTTTAAAAAAATAGAAACATTTTGTTTTTTCTTTGAATTAACTTAAATTACTGATTTTTTACAGCATTCCTAAACTGTTTTGTTCACAGCCTGATTTCAAATTTTTCTCTGCTCATCTTTTTAAAACAATACCATTTATAATTTTTATTTTATTTTTCAATAACAATCAAGTTATTTATTTGCTCATTTCATACACAAAATTCGCAAAATAAGTACATAAGAATTATAAAAAATTAACAACCATATTCAATTAAAACTTTGGAAAATAAGCTTTGTTTTTCTTATCGCGATTTGGTGATATTTTTCTATGGATCGTTGTTGGAACGTGGCACAGTGCGTTAAATAGTGGACAAAGTCAAGAAATTGTCATTTTTAACTTCTTTTTTTTTATGACCAAGTACTTTATAATCAATCAATTACCAAATATACATTGCATAAGAGAAAAATATATCACTGTTTTCGTGTAAACATCATTAATATTCATATGTGCTTTAAAATTAGTTTTCTCTTTTTTAAGTTTTATTAAAATTTGAATGTTAATGAATTATGGCTAATGCTTCCGTTGGTAAGTCATTACATTTTTTTAAATTATGGATGAGTTGCTATTATTGTAGAGTTACCGTATAACACTACACACACTTTTAAAATATGTAATAATTAAAAGGTAATTTTCTAAAAACGGGCAAAAAAGGTATTGGGTTTTTATTATCAATTTATTTATTGATCTATGCTCTGCAATAATGTCATAAATATATTTACCGCAACTTGCCGCTTTATACCTAAAATGACTTTACAGTTCATTGATGAGCCTCTTCAATTGATAAATAAAGAAATTATAAAGTTTTGCATATTCTTCATTTAGATATTTATAGAAGATGAATAAAATCGATGAGGTATTATAATAGATTTGTAAAGAATAATAAAGATTGGTTAAATGGACCAGTTAAATTACCAGAAAAAATCATTAAACTTTTAAATTCATTTCATGAAAATCAAGATCTAAAGCGTACTAGTAGTCATAAAAAAGCTTCCAGCCACTGTTTATTAACATTTTTTTTAAAAAATAGGGGTTACAAAAAAAGAATAGTAGGGTGTTGAACTGTCCACAGTATTTAAAATTTTTGGAATTAAATTTTTCATTAAAAATTTTCTTCTTAATTTAATATAAGTGATTTAAAGCACTATAAGTTATCACATGTGTTAATTAAATCATTTTTGTCCACCTTAATTTATTTCTTAACATATATTCTTTATTTACAATTTATTTAACACAATAAAAATGTTGACATTTAGTTTTGTCCACTTATTTCATTCATTCAGCGCACTGTGCGTGATCTACAATTTGAAAAATGTTAATTTATACTATTACGTTATTTTAATGTATAAAAAATAGAAAACATTTCGTTTGTAAATCATAGAATATTAAAATACTAACTGCTTTCTCTGGTTCATTTGATTCATATGACTGAAAATAAATTTTCCCAAAGCAAGGCCCAATAATTGTTGGCTTGAATGCAATTTTTAAGCAATACCTTTCACGGCTACTTAACATAATTACTAATTGATTCTCTTGTAACGATAAACATTGATTTTCTTTTATTATCTAAAAGAGAAAAAAATTAAAGCTAAAATCATTTTAAATCTTTCAATAAAAAAAAACCTTAAAATCTGGCTTTTTAATAAAAACTTTAAACTTAATTTTATATTCCGATTTATTTCGAATAATAACTTCTAAAATATTTGAAGTATCCTTTTTAACACATTCCCAAATTAAATAATTTTTTGTAGTTTCAACTGGTAACTTGCCAATATGATATATATCTTCAGTCGTTTTAAATGATAAATTACTTAATGAACTATTTGAATGTTCACTTGATGCTTTTTCTAAATTATCTTTTAAATGCAAATGTTTCAAACTTTCGTCAAATACGCCTTTTAAGGAACATGAACATGTAAATCCATTCGTATCTCTTAACATAACATACCTAAGATTTTCACACCGGAATAGTTAAATTAAATTAAATGGCAATAATTGAAACACCTATCAGAGCAATGAGAAGGAATAGTATCGAAGCTGATATGTATACCACCAACTTCTTCCGGCATCAAATGAATTTTTTTTGGATATACAGTAAAAATGTTTTCATGACAAACGCCGCAGTCAGATAACAGTACATCCCATTCAGTGGATAAAATTCCATTGTTTTTAAATTTTAAAAATTTTTTTTCGCCTACATAAATAAAACATTACTGAATTAAAAATACGTAAATGAAAAGTCACAACTTATATTTCCTCGATTTTCAAATATGCTACGCAATAAATGTGTGTTATTTTATCAAGTCCTGAATGTTGCAAATCTGAAACAAAATAGTCATTCTAAGAACAACTTTTTTCGTATATTTTTTACTGATATTAAACTAAACAATTATTTTTGAAAAGAAATTTCGATTTCAAATAATGCACAATTTAAAATGTTGAAAAAATAGAAAGAAATCATCGCTTCAAAAATTATTATGCCTATACTTTGCTCATATTTGATATTTGTAATACACAAAATTAGGTAAGTCATTGATATACACTAGTACTGAGCCTCACAAAAATAAGGTAAATTTACTACGTAAAGTGAAGAAAAGTATTGGAAAAACTCCGTTTTCACAAGGCAATTTTTGGTGAAAATATTATTTATAGACCTTTTTTGGCTAGCAACCTGGTTACGTTTTTGGTTAAGCCGAGTTACAACTCACGTTGCAACCAATATTAACTAAAATATGTTTGCAAGCAAGTTTAATTTTCGTTTCCTTTTTTAAATATTTAAATTTTAAAAACAGAGCGAGAAAGTCTGTGTTCTGCTCGATTTTTCAAAAATGCTTAAAATTGTGGTTTTAAGTTTATTTTAAGTTATTATTCTGTAGTTAAAGCAGATCAAACAACAAGAGATACGAGCGCAATAAGTCACACAGGTTAAATATTTTTAAAAAACCGTCACAAACGATAATTTCACCAGGGACCTGAACCGAACCGAAATCATCATTTTGATTCAGTTCGAACAAGTTTTATTTTTTTCCGGTTCGGTTTCGGTTCGGTTCAAAAATTTTAATTTCTTTGCGGTTTGGTTTTCGGTTCGATTCAAATAGGAAAAAATGACTCCAGTTCGGTTTCGATCCGGTTCAAGTAATTTTATTTCTTTCCGGTTCGGTTCGAACCGCTTTAATTTTTTTCAGTTCGGTTTGGTTTTATTTTGGTTCAAATTTGTTTTCGATTGGGTTTCAATTCATTTTAAAAATGTTTAATTTGTTGATACGCAGAAAAAACCAATTTTTATTCTTATTTTTTCATTTTTACTTAAATCTTTATGTACAGTGTTCGAGTTTTACAATCACCTTTTCTTTTTTGGCTTTTATTTATTTCAAAAGTACCGATACAACAAATTCCATTTATGTGAAACGTGCGTTAATGCGCGTTTGCAAAATTCAAAATGTGCTGTTAAAAACAGTAATAAAACTTTGAAAAAATTAAGTTTTCAAATTTAGTGGTTTTTAGTTTTTGCATAAAAACGGATCTGAGTCGAAACAAGATCGGTTCGGTTCGGTTCGGTTCGAATAATTTTATTTTTTTCCGGTTCGGTTCAAAAAATTTAATTTCTTTTCGGTTCGGGTTTCGGTTCAGTTCAAGTAGGAAAAAATGATTGCGGTTCGGTTTTGGTTCAGTTCATGTCCCTAATTTTAGCCCTTCATAACTCAGATAGAAAAAGTGGTTACGAAAGGTTAGAACCAATTTCTCCAAAATACAAAAAGTCGCAACTAAAGATAACCAGGTTTCTCTCCAAAAAACCTAGTAGTTACATGTTTACAATACATTCCTTTACTTTACATTGCAATGCAGTTTTCTATTAAGCTTTTCTCTAAGATGTCCTACTTTTTTCACGGCAGTTTTCAAACTAATTAATATTCTGTTATCCTCATGTTACGAAAACTGTTTTTCTAACATTATTTTCAAGCTGCTAAAGTAAATAGTAAATCAATAGTTATTAAAATTTAAACTACTCTTTAGCACTCAAAAATATCAAAATTAATGTTCTCCATTTTTTTGGCACACAAGGAGAAGAGAGTAATAAGTTGCAACTTTAACTATTAACAGTAATAATTAAAATTTAAAAAATTACCAAATAAAATTTTAATTGGAAAATTATTTGTTCTGAACTCAATTTTCGTCAAAGCAATTTTCGCATTCAAATCAACTTTACAAAATACTGTATTCGAATCTTTCATCCCTACTATAATTTTTGAATTCACGTTAATTGTATTAGTTTCAGTCTCTAAATCAAAATAAAAAATTTAAATCTTTAAATATAGGAAAATAATAAAATTATATTTCCGTATTTGGATGAAAATATGTTTTTTTTATCAAACTTTAATCTATATTAAATACGTTTTTTCAATATTCGTTTAGCAAAGCTTCAAAAAATTTATACTTTATATCAGGGGTGGGCAAAAACCGGCCCGCGAACCAGATCCGGCTTGTTGAAAAAGCCCACGTGCATTTTTTTAAATGTATTTTATACGATCGTATTAAAATCAAAAATTTACTATCTATCAATAGCTGCCAAATTTATTTGCCAAAACGTTTTAAAATGATACTTATAGTATTTAATTTTCTTTATTTTATTTCTGCTTTAATACTACAATAGGTTTAATGATATGTATCTCTAATGACTAAAATTAGGGATAAAATCACAAACATTTATTTTATCCAAAGAACGGTTCTTTTTTCTCTCATATTACATTAAGGTTTTATACCTAAAATATTTTCCAAAAATTGCGCTTGAACTATAATAGTTATTTCCGAATTGCCTGAAATTTTCCGACTTATAAGTTTACTTTTTGGTTGATCATCAAAATTAATCGGTGTAAACGAAAAACAATCTATATCTTCGACAATTTTCAATTCAACATCCATATTGTTTGAACTATAATTTTTTAACGTTAAGATTATTTTTTTAACAGCATATTGAGCAACGATTCCAAAATCTTCAAAATCTCTGTTGAATTTCACCTGTTAAAAATTTCATTACTTACTCCTTATATTACAAAACTAATTATACGAGTTTTGAATTCTCATTTGCACAAAAAGAGTTGCGGTCATTAACACGTTTTGATTCTGTTTCTTTATCTAAAAAGAAAGAAATTAATAAACGATATTGATAAATTACAAAACAAACCATCAAGCGGGAACAATTTTCTTGAAACATTATGTTTTACTGGGCTTGTATCCAATCCCAATTCATTAATATCAGGTGTTTTATTGCCAAAGAATTCACCGATTGACCATTGCTTAGGTGTTTTTATTGTATTGATCGTGTTATTAATAACAACACTTTTTTGCTTTATTTGACTGTTTGTCAGCTGCAAGGTAACAAACCCATTTTATTTTGACAACTTTCAAATTATTAAAAATGAAAACATTTCATTCTCTATTTTAATTTTCATTTTTTCAAAAAGCAAAATTGATATTGAAAATTAACTACCAATAATTCAAAGTACTTTTTCTAGCTTCTCCTTACTTTCGATCTCCTGACGTTTTTACTGTTTATTCAAAATCAAATTTGTTCTTTATTAACATTGCTAACGCTATTAACACAATCTTAATTTTAGTCGCTTGCAACAAAGGCTAAAACACCAAAAGCATCCTCCGAAATTTCGCTTTATCACAACAGTATTTGTTCAGTACCTATGAAGCTACAGTTTTGCTCTGTGAAAAACCTATAGAGAAAAAGAAATTTGAAAGTGGTTTTAGGATCCTTGGCCTCCGTTGTAAACGACCATATTAATATTTTATAGGTTAAGAGAAAGTAAAAATTTTAAATAAGGAAAAAGCGTCAGTGGATCGAAAATAAAGAGGGCCTTTTCTTTGTTAACAAAACAAGATCTAGATTTACAATTAAAATGAAATTGTTTTTACAAAATGAGCAATAAATATCAGTGTAGCAATTATAGAAGAATATTATGTCGGCAATGTTTTTACAGCAGATATCATGAATTTATTAACATCACTTTTTTATTATAACAAAAAAATAGCTTTTTTTTCAAACATGGCTTTCTAGTTTTTTGAATATTGTAATGTAGTATGCTAATTAGCTAATAAACTTCTAGTAAACAAATCTCTGTTTAATATAAAGAAAATTGTAAACACCGCGTAAAGACTGCTTTGGAAAAAAACAAACAAAACAAAACAGCTACTTTTGTATGTTGATATTTTAAAAGTTTATAGTTATAATAAATTCTTATTTTTCATTAAATTTAATAAAGTTATCATTCGAGATTTTTTTACGTAAAAAAATTACCGTTTTTAAAGTCCTTTGTCTTTTTGGTGTATTACAACTACAATCTGGAACAACAGAAACCTAAAACAAAATTTCATACTTATCTTTAACTTTGTGCAAAACTTAATACCTTATAAGTGTTATCAGTCACGGACAAGAAATCGTCTAAAATAATAATAATTACAAAATTGGAAAAAATAATAATAAATATTAAATACCTCTATTGATTGTGTTGCTTGTGCCATCACTCTTATGTTTGAGTGTAGCAAGTGAATTATGATTATTCACAGGAGTCTCACATTTATTTGAACCATTTAGTAAAGTAAAGTCATCTTTATGAAGGAAAATTTAAATATAATTATAAATTTGTATACACAAACTTATTGATAATTAGCACGTTCAGACAATAAATAAATTTTTAAGTTCTATATAGAATCCAACAATCAAAATTAGTAGGAGGAAAAAATTATAAGTGCTTTGGTAAACCTACCTTAAGAAAAATTCGGTTAACAAAATCTGTTTGTAAACTTATTCGTATATATATATATATATATATAATGTTACTACATATAGTCAAAACTGAACATGCTATGAGCCTAGTTTTTAAATTATAATTTAAAAAAAAAATTGAATTAGTAAAAATTTATTCGAGTTAGACAATCCTTGGGTGTTTTTTTTACACACTAAAATATATATTAATATAATTTACAATTTTCTTTTTTGTGTACATAATTTTTTTATAATTTTGTGTGCAAAAAATTGTAAATTATTTTAACATATTTTAGTAGACAAAAAACATCTCAATCATTTTTATTTTTAATCTTACAAAACTTGAAAGAAATTTTTTAAATTTCTTATTATACAGTTAGCAAAACATAATATTGTTTACTGCCAATAATTACACTTTAGTAAGTATTGTGATATATTTAAAAGGCTTCCACTACCAAGTAATTCTATTCGATAGTCAAATGCTTTTAAACCAACTTTTTCTTTGAATCATATTATATATGGGTAAAACAATTAAATTCACATAGATATATCATTAGTAACTCTGTTTCCAATAAATTTATAAATACAATAAATTTTGAATTCAACTAAACGTAGACTACTAATAAAAATATTAACTTTTATTCGTTTAAACGTAAAAAAATCCCTTTAACTTATTTTCGAAATACACATGTATCTTCACTTGTCAGAGTAAAAATTTTTAAAATTGTAATTGCAAAATATCATATTTTACAAATAATCTTAAAAATTTAAAAAGTCTGAGTATCTTTTAAAAGTTTTTTTAGTATAATCGGTTGAATAAAAAATAAAAAACTAAAACATATTGAAATTGGAAAAAAAAAAATAAATTCATAACAAAAAAAATTAAAAAGTAATTGTTATTCATAAACAAATTTAAATAAAATAAACCAATTCTGATTTTGTATACGTTATCTAAAACGTTCATTATTTTAAAATCAAATTACTTCGTATTTTTAACCTGTATACAATTTTTCCTCAAATTAAAAAATATCAACAAGATTTCTTAAATTTTTAAAATGTTTTTCAACTTTATTTTAGTTCAAGTTATTTAAAACTAAAATAATATTACACATGAAAAATCCGACATTTAAATACTATGCTTCTTTAAAATGAATTAAAACTGTCATCGAAAACTCATCATCAATTATCACAGATAAGATGAGATTAAATGAAACTTTTCGAACACGATAAGACTTTCTTTGATTTCTTAATTTTAAAACGTTGGTTAACTGTATGTTCCTTATAGTCGTCTTCAAAAAGTCTGTCCCGAACAGGACAATTTTATGTCATAGCTATTTAAAATTCCTCAACTTCTATGTTTTTGTATAAGACCGAGTAGGTTTCCAAAAATACTTTTCAACTCTGTCCCGAACAGGACAGAGTTTTTGAACACGACTCATGTGTAATCAGACATTGTTTTGCATTATTAAATATAAATAGCAATCATATTTGTGATTTTTAGTACGCTAAGAGCACAAATTATTGAGTAACACATCTTCTGCGTTAGTTTTTTTGATAAGTTTTCGATAAAGAGCACACAATAAAATACAGAATGGAAACACTAGTCACGTGATCTATTATAAAAAAACATAATCCATCTTAAAAATTTTAGAATGGACGGCATCTCATCGCGATTTTGATTTATGAGGTTTTCGAACAAGAAAATCTCATTTAGCTTAGGTTTTCGAATAACTAATAAATATCAGCTGAGGTTTTCGAAAACAGTTCAAGTGTAAAAGTATTCGAGGAAACATATATGTTTATTTAATTGACCCAACACAGAAAATTTTATGCATATTTAACGAATACTATTGGTATAACGAAAATTAAGATAAAAATGAAAGTAACGAAACGATATAGTTTCAATTATAATATGATAGATTCAGAAATTTTTTATTAAATTAATGACTTGAAATCATTATCAGGATGTTAAATTATTTTTTTCAGAAAAAAGAAAAAAAATTTATCTAGAACATTTGTTACAAGTATTTGAAATAGACTAAATACTAAGACAAAAATCTATAGACGTAAAAAAATAAGTAAAAAATAAATAGTGGGTAAAGCGTCTCTACTGTTAGTTCTTATTTGTGGGCAGTAATGTTTCAAAGGTCTAGAAAATTAACCACAACTAGGCTCGATTTAAAATATTTTACCATCAATTTCATCTAGTTTTAATAGTCCGAGTGATGAAGTTCTTGTTGAAAGTTTTTGTACAAATTTAGACTTATTTTTTAGAATTTCATCAATCTCCTGACTTAATAAAGTAAGCTCAATACCATTTTCCCATTCACTGGTGTTAATTGATCTATTTGGAAGCCTATATAATTGTATACAATTATAATTTAACAATCATCTCAAATCGCCGCAAAAAAGTACTTCGCTAATGGTTTCATCATCGTTGATGAGGCTATTGGTGATGATATCAGATCTATTGTTGTACTAATCGTATTTATTGCATTAATCGAGTTTTCTTTATCACTTTTCGGTGGATCCTCCCGTTGCTTTACCGAATCCATACTTTCTTTTCAAAGATTTTGTACAGAGTATTCTGTGGCGCTAACCTGTGCATGCGCACAATCAAATCTTTTAAATATATCTGTAACGAAATTCGTTAAAAAACGACTTTTTTGATAAAATTATTGATATTTATATTTTAAAATAAAAAACTGATGAATTCAAAAACAACGATAAATTCATGTGAGCTTCATATACCTAATTTAAATAATTTTTAATATTATTGCAACTTGAGACATTCGACGGAATTGGAATAGAGTCAATATCATTAATACTTTTAACCCTTCGCCGCGTTAATTTCTTCTTTTTTTTGGCATCCGTTAAAATTTGATTAAAATCAGTATCATGATTTTGACTATAGAAAAAATCGTTATCGTACGAATAATTAACAGTAGCGGAATTCTTTACGTCATAAGGAACTTCATAGTCTTCAGTTTCCGAAATTGAAGGCTTAGCAAATGCGACCGATTGTCTTAGTGCCAACGGTGTTGCGTAAATCGGTGATCCGATTTCCGAATAAATCGAATTATTATTCTTCGATGCGCTATTATCTTTCAGATGGATTGGATTTGATGTTGGATGTTGTCGCTGTTGATGTGATTGCAAGCTGACACGGCTAATAATCGAATTCTCGGAGCTTGAAGTTGGCGATTGTTTCTCATGATCCGATTTCGATTTCAAGCCAAACGCACGACTAAGCGAATCCTTTATAGAGAAATCTTTTCACTGCATTCATAATTTCTGGAAAGTTTTTACTCTTAAACTGCGCCTAGAATCATTGGTTTCGGTAACAGGAGCGGACAGATTGCCGGCACAGGACCGCGAAAACGATCGACCTAATGATCCGCCTGGAATCCGATTTTTCGAGTTCATATTTCGCACTCGTATGTAATGCTCCAACGTTGATCTAAAAATTTTAGAAAAATTTCAGGACTTATAATTACAATGTTGAACAAATTGCCCAAACTATCCGAACAATTAATTAACTGATTAAAAAAATTATCATTTAATATAATCTAATAATACAACAGCACAAAACAAATAAGCCATAAAATAATTAATTAAAACAAACGATTGCGTTAAAAAATAATAACAATTAATTTCTGGTAATTACTAATAATGAGCATTACTTTTGAAAATAGCAATCAAACATATGCTTAGGAACTATAATAGTAACAAATGTACCTTGCTGGCAAAATGAGCGCTTCCAACTCAGCATTTAAATGTCTTCGAATTATATTTTTGCTCGATGGTATTGCCAATGCAGTAGCCATTGTTTCTCCATTAAAAGAAGGCTCTAAAACCACCAAACCACCATGTACTCCACTATCTATAAAAGAAAACAATTAATTTAAAACTTTCAATTAAAATTTGAATGTGAAAGTTTAAAATGTAAACAAATACTGTTTGACAGTGAAATAGCTTCCAATGATTGGAAAAAAACAATGGTTATCACAATTTTTAAATAAAGTTATAGAAATCCTGTATGCCAGAACACTTTTTAAATATGTCAATGTTTAAAAACAATATTCTAATACTGTTATAGCAATGTTCTAGAACAGGGATGTCAAAATCGCGATCCAAGTTAAAAATTTATATCAAAGTATCAATATATCAGTATATCAATGTATTCGACGTAAAGTAAAAATAAAATAGAAATGTAAATTAAAAATGAAACTAGAATGTAAAATTATAATATCCTTGATTTATAAACTATCTCAGGACGTAAACAATAATTTAACTTTATATATATATATATTTATTACAGTGTAATATTCAGAATAAAAATATTTGTTTCTATGAATATTGATTTCTTTCGCAGCTGACCTACAATTAAGAATTGTTCATTTGGTCCAAGTTAGTTTCTGATTTCTAAAATATATTTTGCATTTTCTTTTAATATTAAGGACATGGTGTTTTTAAGAATTTCCTTAACATTTTTCAAACAAAGTTCTAAGTTTAAGTTGCATAAATATATTTCTGTAACATGTTTTGAACCCTTCTAACAATGTTATGTAACGCGTTCTTCATGCGATTTTCTATCATTGAATGCTTCGGAACTTGTTCTAAACAATATTTTTATATGTTTTAAATACGAAAATAATACATACTTTAAAAAATAATAGAAAATGTGTTTTAACAATTTTTTTAATGTTCACATCTTGTTAGAGTAACATTTTTAGAGCCTTGTTTTTGAGACATTGTTGGAACAATGATCATGGGACACTGGGAAAAATGTTCTATTATCTAAGTATAAGTTTTCTTGGATAAATATTTACATAAACGCTGAATATAACATGTAGAATGAGAACGATTATACTCGCCTCGAAAATCCAATAAACACAATGTGGCTTTTTACGCGATAGTAAATTGAGAGACAAATTACTCATCCTGAAGATGACTGAAAGCAATAATGAGAATATGCTAAACAAGTATTTGTATGTTTTGTATTTCTGAAAAAGATAGATGACTGCGATCCGAAAGCAAAACTGTGATGTTTCAACTGTTATGATTCTAGTAAGGTAATATTTTAATAATACTAAATGTAATGACTTTGAGATTTATTAACACAAAGTACTGGATAAAAAAACACGTTTAAATTAACCTTCAGTTTATTTCTTACTTGCCTTTTAAATTATCAGCGTATTCGGCAAGATCGATACTTCTAGCCCAACGAATGAATCGTTGGTTTGTCCACACTAAGGGATCAGTATCGATGTTTTCGCATTGATGTCGTCGTATTGCCAATGCCTAATGTTTAATATTATTAGTTTAAGTATATAAAATAAATTCCAAACATACTTGTCGATCGTATTTAGTAATTCGCAGTAAATGAATTCCATGTACAATTGAAGCTTGATGAAATTTTCTAGTAACTCCTAAATACTTTTCCAGTTCTTTTTTACTTAAATGTTCCAGCATCCTTGCATCAACCATATTACTGGCAAATGCTTCAGCATACTATATTAATGAAAAGATTGTATAAAAAATGATGAAGCAATAAGGCTTAGCGAAAACCTGAGATAACCCAAGATCTGGTAACCATTCACTAGACACCCAAGTGTGTCCTAACTGACCAATACACGGATAACGAATTAAAGATGGATTTCGGTGTTCTTCGATTGCCAAGCGTAACTTTTTCCTATGCATAGGATGCATTATACCCAAACCACATTCTAATTCCAAATCACTTAACTCCAATAGAACCTGTCCATTTAAACCACGGATCTATAAAACCAGTAAACAGTCATATTTGAATTTCGACTGTTCTGGTCTCATAGATGACCGGACCTATTTTACATTTCAATCTACAATCTATGCCAAAATATTATAAACTTATACTTATCAAATACAGGTGAAATTATGTTTTCATATAGAAATATATTTCTTTAAGAATTTATTTTGTTTTTCATAATCATGAAACCGCATATTATTATCCGCTCTACAATATCATTAATTACGCACCATATGAATTATAAAATTTATTTTGTTTCAAAAAATAAGGAAATTTACACGTTCTTTATGATTATAACTTTTAAACATCTTTTTCAAATCATCATTACAAAAATTGAAATAAGTGTAAAGCAAGCT
>AGDA01056766.1:0-10906 GCA_000281935.1 Mengenilla moldrzyki | reverse complement strand
TGTTTTCAAAGATATTTTCGTCAAAATTAAGACGAATTTACACTCATTATATCACATATGTAACCCTATTTATGACACTGGTAGTTAATTCCACCTATTTTGTTAGGGGGTATTAAAATCAGGAAAAACTTGTTTTTCCTTTTTTTAAATATTTTCGTATTACAACAAATTTTTTTAATTTACAACACTAAAATAATAATTTTTGCGATATAGTCTACATGATAAAACAATTTTTTTAAAAAAATTCTAATTTCGAATTTTTTTCACTATATCATTTGCTATTAAATCAATCATATACGATCCAATACAGTAAATAGATCACAAAAATCAATATATGACGCCAATGCAACCTACATTTTATTCATGATGAATTTTTCTCATTTCATTTTCAGCCGCGATGAAATTAAGGCTGAAATAAAGAAAAAAATATAAGTATTTTTACTCGTTAGAAATATTAGCAGCATTCTAGTTATTATTTATTTATAATTTTATAGTTGTGCTTATTTATAAAAAATGTAATCTTTTCATTCATATTTTATTGAATGTAGAAAGCTTATAATTGCTGTAATAGGAAAATATTTAAAAAAAGAAGATACAATTTTTTTCTGATTTTAGCGCTTCCTAGCAAGACAGGTAAGATTAACTACCAGTGTAAAAAAAGGGTTATGTAGGTGATATAATGAGTGTAAATTCGTCTTAATTTTGACGAAAATATTTTAAAAACAGAAAAAAATTGAAAAAAGATTTTTTTGAAATTTCGCGCCAAAAAGTACTCAAATTACAAAAAGCTAGAGGTTTTTTATAGCTCCATAATTTTTATAAAGGTCATTTTTCCATAAAAGGTCTACAATTTGAGATGTAAGAATTTTTATGTTTTGCTAGTGCCACATTTTAACCCTCATAACTCACCCTCAAAGGAATTAGAGCACGAATAGTATACATCTTTATTTTACCAATGACACGTCTAAGTGAATGAGGGTACTTTGAAAAAAATCGGCGACTGACACTTGGGGAAGTTTCCATATTAGTCGCAACCTTTCGAAACACTTTTTTCTATCTGTGTTATGAACGGCCAAAAACGTTTGTAAGGGTTTTTCAAAAATATTTAACGTGAACGACTCACTGCGCTATTACTTTATTCTTTGTTTTGCTTTAACTGCAGAACAATAAATTAAATAAATTTAAAATCATAATCACAGAACAACTTTAACTATTGAACATAGCGTTCTCATATACTTATACACTATTCTACCAACTAGGATACAGTGACGCTTTGTAAAATAGAAAATAAAATACCCATAAAAATATAATTTTTAATTTTTTTAATTTTTCAAATTTTTTAATAATTAGAAAAAATAAATAGAAATTTTTTTTCTATTTTGGCATTTAGCGCTCTGCGGAATTGATTCATTTTTTCGATGCACGTTTACGTCACGCTTACGTATACGTATACGTAATTGCAGCAATACGGAAAATATTTTCCCTTTGAGCTCTCATTCTAACTGTACTCAAAAATGCTGCTCTTTGTGCTCGTCGAGCAAAACTTTTTTCTTCCGCGTTCAAATTGAATTTAATTTAGCTCAATTTGAACTTAAAAGAAAAAAAGTTTTGCTCGACGAGCACAAAGAGTAGCATTTTTGAACACAGCTTCTATATTAGCTGCGCGTCACGCCCCGCGTTGCTCTGTGATCACGATTTCAAACATTTTTACAGACTATCTTGCTCTGTGTTTCTAAAATTCAAATATTTAAAAAAGAGAATGAAAATTAAACTTGGTCGCAACTATATTTTGGCGAGCATTAAGTTGTAACCTGAGTTGTAACTTGGTTTAACTAAAAACATAACAAGATTGCCTGCCATAAAAGACCTTAGAAAATGCTATATATTACTATAATTATAATTAGAGGGCAATAAAGTATAAAAATTTTTAAAAATAGTAATAATAAAGTTCATCATAAAATTATGGTGAGATTTACTAGTATCTCGCTGTAAGTTCACAGGAATTTCTATGTGAGATTTCACACTTGCAAGATTCCACGATCTGGGATCACTGTGGTATCATTGGGATATTACTAGAGATTGAATGGTTGGCAAAGTGGTACACAAAAGTATAATTTTGTTTTATTCTTATTGCACTTAATGTGCCAAACAAATTACTTCTTTCAATAAGTCATTATGAACTTTCTCCTTTTCACTTTCGTAAACAAACTGTCCTTTTGCTTTTGTTGTGGTTAAAATTGGATTAGATCGATCGTTGCACACGACATGTCGCAACTTTTTATTTTCCTTCCAAGTTTCCACTTCCTTCATCATTGTAGCCCAGTCAGGCCTTCGACGAGGCCGTGATTTCAATTGGTCCACTTTTTGTTTTTGTTTTACATTTATTTTAATCAAATCTTCTGATTGATTTTGTTGCATCATTGGTGGCGGTGGTGGAGGTTGTGGAGGCTGTGGAGGCTGTGGTGGTGCCTTGGGTATGGATTTCATTCTTGTAGGTGATGTTGATTTTTTCGATTCTTCCTTTACCATTTTCTTAGGCACTTCACGTAATTTTGGTTTTTCGAATGTTACTGGACGATCTTCAGACTAAAAAAATTAAATAATCTTAATATGAATCTTCAGTATTAAACATGTCTGTAACAGAAAAAAACATGCCATATAATTAAAACATTAATTTTATGTAACAAAACTGACGTTTCTTTGAATTCAACTCGTGTTTGAAAATTTCACTCTTAATTAATTGTGATTCATTAAGTTTGAGTTTTCGAATAACCATTTTAATATTCTGTGTATTATAATATGTTAAGCCGTATTTTGGCGGACCAAACTATTTCGAATCAATTTCACTTCGAAATTCTACTCACATTTCGTTAAAATATGAAAATAATTTGATTTAATTTGCCTTGTGTTTTAGTACACTGAATTGAACGTTACAGAACAAGCCTTTCTCTATAAAACAATTCGATTCATAAATTTCAAATGGCTAAAAACAACAAAAAAATTCGATTTTTTTCGAAGCAGCATTTTTTCTTTGAGAAAATTCGAATTGCTTTGAATGTTGTAGCTTTAGTTCTAAATTGAAATTGTTGTCACCAAAATAAATAATTTGGTAGTTATTTCGAATAATTTGAAATAATTCGATCAGTCAAAATACGGTTTTAATTTTAAAATATTGGTAGAATTGTATAAACAAGTCGGTTCTTATTATAAAGTTGAATGTTTTACGTAAAAGTAGTGTAAATTTTTGCAAAAATTTACAGAAAAAACCACTCCGACTTCTAAAAAAACCAAAAATATGTATAAAATAAACCCATAAATTTTCTGAAAATTATTTTCAATAAACGAAAAAGTCGATGAAATATTTTTTTGTGAAATAATTTGTGATTAATTTTATAAGTGAAAACATAGTTCCAAATTTTTAAATTAAAAAACTTAATCATATAATTTTTTACTTTTGTGAAATATGTTAGTTACAAAACGTTTATTAATAATTTGTTAAGTTTAGCAAAAAAATTGAAAATTAATTATGAAAAGTGTAATCAACTCCTATTAAAAGTAATCTTTAAATTGTATTCTGTTGCCTTGCATACATATTTGAGCTCTATTAATCACATTTCCTATGGGATAATTTAATGTGAAAAGTGTATAAGCGCGTATGAGTAACCGTTTCTTTTTTTCCGTTATTTAACGAAATTTGCTTTTTAATAAATTTTAAGCTATTATGTATTTTTGCTAAAATATTAACAGTTAAACAATTTATATTTAAAATACATTTACTTGTGAAATGATAAATTCGCATTGAATCTCCAATTGAATTTGCATAAAATACAACTCATTTTTAAATTTAACGATACAAGCCAAAATTTGAAAATTTAAAAATTTTAAGTGCACGCGCTTTTTGTCAGAAACAACACTCATGTTTATATCATTTCCTATTAGGTAAGCAGTCCATTTATACTACGTCCACGCAGGATTTAAACAGTTGTAAAATACAACGACGTTGGGCTTCTATATTAAAATTCTACGGTGGATACTTTATGTTTGTAAAAAATATTGTGTATATTTTGTATTTGTACACAGAGAAACATTATTATAATAGTAATCAATGTGTAATTCTTAAAGAAAATCTTTAGTGCAAAAATATTAAAATAATTAAAGTTAATGTATTAAAGTTTTATAAAAATTAATGTAAAAACTCTTCAACAACCAAACATGCATTATAATAAAAATATTTTTTAAACATTAACAAAAAACATTTTTTTGTATTAAAAAATTGTTTATACTCATTAATGAAAGTATTTAAGAATTTCTTTCCCTTAGCTCTTTTCCTCAGTTAACATATTACATACATATTTCAGATGTTCATAATTTTTAAGAAATGGGTTTAGAAGAACTAAGAAATTAATAAAAAAAGGTTTCAATATTATATTAATAACTAAATCAACCAATAAATGTAATATTATTTTATGTACTTATAACAGAATACAAAATATATTTAGATTACTATCAAAACTATGATATGTAAATTTAAAAGTTATGACTTCTCAGTTCTCTAATTTGAGTAAAAATTTAACTAAATTAACAAATAATTATAATTAAATAATTCTATGTGGAAATTCGTTCATGATTTACTGCAAGAAGACAATTTTACGCAATATTTATAAAAATATTTATTGGTCTTTATTAATAATTCGGTTTATAAATAATATTACATTACTTTAATAACTTAGACGCAGGTTTTAAAAATTACGTTAGTAAAATTTATTGAGGTTCTATATACTTGGTCAAAATTTTACTAAAAATTTATTAGAAAGTGTAGAAATAGACCCACCTCACTGATTTTTTCGTGAGGTTTTGGAACTTGTTTCAATTTAGGTCGTTCGAATGTTTCCTTAGACTCGGATCCTGGTTCACCTTTCAGCCAAGGAGGGCGAAAAGTTGGCCTCTGCTGTTGTTGGTTGATTGGCATTGCGATAAAACACCCCGCGCTTTTTAACGTACACCTTAATTTTCGCACAAGTAAAAAACAAAATTCACACTTTAAAGATTCAGAAAAAAATTTTTAAAATAACTTTGGAAAAAACACGGAAAATTTAGGTACACAAACGAAGGCGTTACAAGGCCCAGTGCCAAAATAAATATTAAACCAGAATATTTTCCGATATGTTTTCTAGCGCTGTGCTAAATTTAGCCTGAAAATAACTAGCCTCGATTTCGTCACCAAAACGTTGCAAAAACAGCATAAATTAATCAACAATTTTTTTAAAAAAAAACACGGCTATATGCGAAAAGTCCTCACATTCGCGTTATTTGTTGGGGTTGTGGCTGCAAATTTTACTATTGAAATATTGCATAGCAGTAACACGTTTTATCCCGTTGAAGACGTTTGCGGCTTAACTTCGGAATGCTATGGCGATCTTGCAGAGTTTTATCAAGTTTTAAATGAAAAACGAACTCGTAATCCACAACTGTTGTATTTCATTACTGGAGATTCATTAACCAATAACATATATTTTACGCTATTTCGAGAAAATTTAAGTAGCGCTCTGTTAAACGTACTGAAACCTAATGTTATAGTGAGTGTTTTTCATTAAAGTGTAAACCAGTGTTTAATAATCATATTCATATATAAATTCATTTGTATTTAAGCATAAGTTATAAAAATATTTAGAATCGTTTCTAAAAAAATAAACACCTTAGTTAAAATGTTTACCTTATTTAAAAAAAAAAGGTGCAACTTTGATTTAAATTTTGATCAAAATTAAATGTGATTTCTAAATAAGTTATTCTATGAGGATTTTGTAAATAAACAATGTAGGCACAAGATTTTAACACTAATAAGAAAAATTCTTCAGGCTTCCGGTTCCGATTTTCTCAAACTACTTTTATTTGATAGCTAATTTCTTCAGATTAAAAACTATATATGAAATTTCAGTCCTAGTTCATTTGGTGATGAATATAGAGGTGAAATTAAACACCACCAAAACGCATAAGGCACCATATTTTAAAAGCGGTTAGTTTTCGTAAAAAATAACCTTTATAAACATAATTCAGAATAAAAAGATCTATAAAAGATTTTCTTAAAAATTTTTGATTTAAGCAATACTTTAGCTATAATTTTAAAACAACTACATTTTTAAGGTTTTAACTCAAATTTTGCGCATTTTGATAGAGATACTAACTTAAATTAACACATAATAAACTGCCTTAATGACACTGTTTATGGCATAATAATCAGAAATCATTTCCATCGTTGTGTGGACCGTTGGCGGTCCTCTTTTCCAGGAAGATGCAGAAGTCGAGTCAATCGGGTCAAGCCACGAGCCATCTGGCGGTTTTGTAAATTGTGGTGCCCTGACATCAGGAAATGCTAGGCAAAATGTCGACTAACAGCTGCAGATGCGAAAACGATGACTAAGAAAGAATGGTTCCCTGACAACATGGTATAGTGGCCAACACTAACTACACTGAGAAAAATTTTTACTGGAAAATTTTTTACTAATTTTATTTTTTACTGTTTTTTATAAATTATTTAGCAAATTTTTTTTACTAAAAACTTTTTACTAAATTCGTGTAATTTACAAAATTTTAGTAAATAATTTACTATATCTTAGTAATAATTTTTATAATTTTTTTTCGTAATAAATTGTAGTATTTTTATGGTGAAAAAATGGTAATATAATTTGTGAGTTCATTTCTCATTTAAACCATTCTTATTTAATTAATAAGAAAACTAATATTAAATGTTTAGAGTGTAAAAAAGCGTACATTAATGTTCTTTCATTTTAAGGCTTTTTTTTCAAATTGTTTAAATATTAAAAATGAACTGGAAAACATGTTAATTAATACGTTTGTTTAAAGTGACTTTAAAGCATCGTCAAAATTAGAATGTAATTTAAACTGTAATTTGGATTTTGCATTGGAACCAGTTGTAAATTTCCATATTAAATACTTATACTTTTTTAAATAAAACTAACTTAAGTCATTTAAAGTAATCCACAAATATAGAAAATAAAATTGCTCCTTTTAATATTTATAGAATATAAACGCCATTTCTACTCTTAAAAAATGTTAGACTAACGTCACTGTTTAAAAATTAGCTACGAAATTAAAGCATTAAAAATACAATACACGATGTCTTTCAAAACCTGATCATGATCATTCTCACTCTCAACATTCATAATGATCAATATTAAGATTGAGTTTTGCAGTTTTGATCATATTTGAAGGGAATGAACACTGTTTACTCTGTGTTTTAAAAGAACTGTTTTTTTTAATCTTAAGTTGCACGACCGTGCAATATTTGAGTGAAAAAGGCGTGCACTAAAGTTCAAAAAGCAATGAAACTTTGCCGTAGAAATTAGATGGCAGTCGTTCTTCTATATGCTAATTCTATGCCTTTAAGCACTGAAACAAGTAAGACAAAATAAATTCTTCCTTAACATTAAATTCATCGTTTGATATAAAAAAAGTTTGGAATTGCTTACTTGGAAAAAGTTTTTTGACCCTTCCACCAACATAAAGCAAAAAACCAATATAGTAAAAAAAAATTAGTAAAAATTATACTAAATAAAAGTAAATAATATAACTAAAATATTAGTAAAAAAATATTGGAATAAACACAAGTTTAGTAAAAAAATTTACTAATTAAAACCAAAAAAACATTAGTAAAAATTTTTTAATAATTTTTAAATAAATAAAAGTGCTTCTAGACGAAAATGCAGTAATTTTTTTATTAAAATTTNTTAAAAAAATTTTTCAGTGTACACAATTGCGAGAACTACTCGGACACATACTGACAGCTGGCGACTCTGGCAAATGGAATATAATGGTTACTTCATAACATACTCATGCCCAATATCGCAGCTGGTAACAATGGCAACACCGTCATTTTAAACATTATAGTTGCCCAACAATATGACGAAGTGGCTAACAATAGAAAATGTGGCTATGGGAATTACTTAAACTTACATTTGTAGCTAGTAATATAGGCAAATAGGCAACAATGTCGGAAGAAATGTGAGTAGCCTGCAGCACCGGTAGCAGAGGCAATACCGCCGCAGCGGTTAGAAAATAATTGTCTGGTAACATGACACAGTGGTCAAAACGGCCAAGTTTTTATGCCTATCAATTGTAGAAGTCACCTAAAATTCAAAAGGGTAGAAATTAAGAGTTGATTGTGAAAATTTAAAAACATTAAACATTTACAAATATGTTACAAAAAACTGTTATGGAAATTTTTTGCAACTAAGAAATTAACATACCTCAAAGCAATAAGAATAACATATTTACAGCATCATTACAACATGAAAAAACATTTTATAAACATGTTACAGAAAACTGTTTCAACACTGGACAAAAAAAAAATACGAAAAAAAAGGAATACGAATATATTCTCTTCAATATCTAAGCATTTATGTGTAAATTTAAAATGGGTTCCTTTTTTGACTTTAGTGACTGAAGCACTGCAAAAAGTTAACTTCTGATTCTGAGGCGTTTCAAATCTAGTCTAATGTCATTTAAACGGGTTAGAGAGTGAGATTTACACTTTATATTAAATAATATTATCACATTAATATAAAAGTAAATGTTAAATTGCACTGGTTAAAATAATTTCATACTTTAATCGAATAAAAAATAAGTGTCTAGGTAATAGTGAGCTTGCAATTGGTATTGATGGATTAAAAAATTTTTTAAGAAACTTGGACAAGTCTATCGACGTTGTTGTGACTAATTTAGAAGTTAAAACTGAGAATATTACGCGTGTAAAAAAGTCAAAGATCATTAAATTAAGACCTTTAACAACGCTTGGAATTGTTGGCTATTTATCAGTTTCTAATTTATACACTACTGATTTAGGAAGTGTTAAAATTTCAAAAGGCGTCGAAATGTTAAAAAAAGAAGTTAACTTACTACAAAAAAAGGGATGTACTTTCTTGATACTATTAAGTTACGCATCGGTTCGCGAAGACTTACAAATTGCTAAACAAGTTCCCGGTTTAAATTTAATACTGGGTGGACAAAGCAATGATTTCTTATATGCAAAGTCTATTCAACGGTTGAAAAAGATCCCTGAAAATGCACAAGGTATTTTTTACAACTACAACTTGAGGACATGTTATTAATAAAAATATTTGCGAAATATCTTAAAATTAGGTTCGCATTATAAGTCTTGTTCTCACCATCCACTCCGAGTACGAGTCAGGTCATCAACATCTTAATCAAAGTGAGATGTGCCGCGACTTTTTTTGTTTTTTTGTATTTTTTTACTTTTTTTTTCAATTTTTTAAACTTTTGCAGCTTTTTTATAACGGGTAATATAACATTTCTACCAATTTATAAGCATATTTTGGTATGCATAAGTTAAATAAATCATAAGCCATGGCTCCCAGGCAGGGTTAGTACCTTAACACCGCAGTCATGTGGCTTATTGTATTTCTAGCAAGCCGGTAGTTCAAAAAAGCAATTACATGTATATAAAATATCCAAGCAAAAGCCCAATTGTCTTTCTAGGAAATAGCTCACCTGAACTCTTCCTGTTCCAGGATGGGCGATTCAAAGATTAAGAACGGCCGTCCAGACAGTCTCTGAACATTATCTTCATAACACTACTCCCAGTGACTTGCTTGTAGGTCTCCCCAGTACTGGGTCAAATCGTGGGAGTAATAATTGAAAAGCTGCCGTTTTTCTTCCAAGAAGATAGTTCTTCTAGTAGGATCTCTTATCCTAAGACGTGATCACAAGAAAGAAGATGCTGAGGCTTGAAGTTTATTCTTCCTCTAAGTATCTTCAGCTTCGTCTACTTGTATTACCGCTGCTTTCAAGGTCTAATTTTCTTCCCTTTAGAGAATTGTTTTTTTTCTTTTACTGCTTTCATGCACTGAACGCCGGAAAGCATTGTTTCCTTTCCAGAAAAGTTTCCTAGAAAGTTTTTTTTTTACATTGAGGTCTCATTGGTTAATCTCCCTCCATTATATTTAGATTCATGTGAATCTGATAGTCACCGAGTAAGTGTAAAGTCCACATCGTCAGTGACCAGGTGATGACGATGTAAGGCTTTTACTCTAGGGGGTCGCCCGGTACCCTAGAGACTCATCACTCACTCCGGATAGAAATCAGCCAATCGGCACTGGTCGCTTTACACCTTAAGCTAGGATTGAGGAAAGGAGTTGGTCCGCGGGCTCTTATTTGATTATTCGAGGCTGCCCCAATGGGACGTTCGGCTATCCGTCACCTGCTGACGCGCTCAGTAGCCCCCACAGCCCTGAAATGCATAAGTTAGAGTAACATCCTAACAAACCATTTAATACTGAAACAATACACTGAGAAAAAAAGATTGTTAAAAGAATAAGTACGCTTGTTTTTTTAACAAACTTTATTTAGTAAAATAGTGGACAGCAATTTGAGTTTGTAAAATGTAAAAGTTCTTTTTAGTTATTTTAATCAATGCTTCTGTTTTATTTTCATCAAATATTATTGTTAAATAAATTACTTGGCAAAAAATTGTTTTCACTAACTTAGATTGTGAATTTGAATATTTTTTTAAAATTAATTTTGCAAACTGAAATATTAATATTGTTACCGTCTTCTAGCTAAATTTTGTAGGTTTTCGAAAAAAATTAAGTCCTTTATTTTAAAAGGTTTCGAGGATATATATAAATATATATATATATATATGTATGTATCCGTTTTTTAATAGTCTTTTTTTGTAGTATAATATGGTTTTCAATATAAAAGCTCTCATATAAAAGTACAAAATAATTATATAAAAATAAATTATTGCACTTTTTAACAGTTATGAAAATTTATATTAAAATTTTTTTGTCAAAGTACTTTAATCTAAACATAAATGAATGAAAATTACAAAAATTTAAACTAAGCCTAATACTTTTTAACAAACTAAATT
>AGDA01056736.1:0-12380 GCA_000281935.1 Mengenilla moldrzyki | reverse complement strand
TGGCTCGTTAATTACCACGCCGACGTTTTGTCCTATATGTGTTTTGTGTTCTGTGATTTCATCGTTTACGGTTATTCGATAATTTTACCAATATAGTAATAGTGACGTTGGAAAAACTATTTACTATTTTACTAATTATTAAGCTAGTAACCTTTTCAAATGCACCCATTGTAAAAAATTTAATTTTATATTTAGTAGATACTTCTGTTAGTATGCTTTAAATCAGGAGTAAACAAGTCGTATCCCGCTTAATATTACAGATATTCTACCTGTAATATATTAAGTTGTACTAAATTTATACAATATGCAAAATTTCGCATTAAAACCTAGTACATACATTGTTTTTTTCATCTTTTCTTTTTTTTTATATGTAATCGATTTCTTTCACATATTGTTATTTTTGTAATTTAATGTTTATAACATGAATACAATTTTAAACACTATTAAGCAATGCGATTTTGACTTACTGAAAATTTTCAATAGACTTGTTGCTAAAAAAGGTTACTCGCCCTTGCTTTAAAGCAAGCATTATTCAGTACAGTTATTCAATATTAGGTAGAAGTTACGATGTAAAAAGACGTATTTTGAGAAATAACAAGTTAAAAGAATTTAATGTAATTTTAGAATGAAAAATTTCATAATGCACTACTTCATTAATATCTTTATAAAAATGCCTTTATATTTATAAAGAAACATAAAATTACACATAAATTTTTATATGTAAATGTCATTTATCTTATTTTTTGTGCAACAAACATTCCTATAAGAGTTGAGACTTTTTACAAAACTTATAATTTCGGAAAAGCAGTAGCTATTTTAAGCTGAACATTCGATATATAAATAAACATGTATATGAATGCACAGTGATGAGGATTTAGAAAATATCCATATAAAATTTTCAATAAAAATAAGATATATATACGTAGAAGTAAATGTTATAAACAAAAGACAACTTAAAAAGCCATATGAAAATACTAATGTTTGATTAGTAAGCGCTTCAGGGTTTATGTAAAAAGACCTGTCACCTGAGTTCGATAAGTTCGCCAAGTTCGGGTGGCAGCGCACGTAGTTTATTGCTGGACAAGTCGAGGAATTGCAGATGGACAAGGCGCGAGATCTCTGGCGGCAACCGGTGCAAACTGTTGTTTTTTAGATGGAGCCCGGTCAAATGTTGGAACGCCCACAGACCGGGGCTCAAGTTGCGAATATTACCGGTTATCTCCAGTTCAGGCCAAGATGACTTTTTGCCCGCTGCCACTTCTTCTGCCGACATGATCGAGTACCATCGACGGTTCGGCGTTGTCTGGCCCTCTTGCTTTTCCTTACTCGGTGTTCGTAGCATACTTTAATCTGATTCAACAATAACAATTAATCTTTTTAAAATACGGTCCGAAACAACGAGCCAAACCAAACTGAACAAAGCCTGCTTGGTCGGTTTCGATTGTTTTGCTCGGCCGAGAATATCGAGCGATACTGTCGAAATGATTGCAATGGGCCAAAATCTTAAAATGACTCAATTTGCGGTCAATTATAATGCATGTAGTTCACGAATTACTCAGATCGCTCGATATTCGATATCAATTGCTTACCTTCATCTACTGAAATTCTACTTAAAATCCTTCGCACAGTTATAAGAATCAATAAAATTAATTTAAATTATTAAAATAATAAAAAAACAGTTTTCACATAAAAAACACTTCACAACAAATTAAAAAAAAGTAACAAAACTTCAGGTCAATCTTTTACCAACTTTTCAACATTAAAACTTTTCACACAGAGCTGATAATAAAAGAGCAGCTGAAAATCAGAATGAAGATACATGTGAAAATACTTTTTCGATTCATTTCAAATAAGGTTCTATATAAAGAATATTTATTATATTTATGAGTAGAGGTATCCAAACCAAATAGGTTAGTAGGCCAAATAAAAAAATACTAAACTGAGGTAGGTAACACATTTTAATATAATACAAAAAATTGTTTACAATATTTTATCGCGCAATTTTAAAAAATTTTATTACTTTACAATTAATGTTTCACACTTTTTTATATTTTACTTGAACTTTTTAAATATTAACGAATAATTTAGTTGAGTTTTTCACATATTTAAAATAATATAGGCAGTCAAAAACTTTGATTGGCCCTCGGGCTAGACACCCTTGATCATGAGGATTTTTTGTGGACTGAAATTTAAAAAAAAAAAAAACAAAAAATAATAAACCGTGACGTAAAATGTTAAGATAAGTAATTTGGTGGACCACGTTTTGAGTACTTTACTTTAACGATTTTGCCTTACCGTTTTTTATTTCTATACGATAACTACTTTTTAATAAAAATTGTGCCGGCTGTGTATTGTTTACAACTTATCATTGCTAAAAAACTGATACGACTAGTAAACAGAACTCTCTTGCTTTGTTGTTTCTTGAATGTAGATACAAATACTGATGATGATGCTGTACACTTGCGATTACGAAAACCCATATAGTATCCAAAAGACGAAAGTGTTAAAAACACTACATTAAATTTTTATTATTTTAAAATCTGGAGCCCGAATTAATTCTAAGTCTCCTGTTTGCTATATTAAAACTAAAATTTTTCTTACTAGAGCGAGACAAAGTTTACAATAAATTTTACTACTCGACATTTTTTTAAAAATTTAAAATGAAATTGAATATAATTTCTTAACTAAAATCATATATGTTTCTAAGGATTACAATATTCGAGAATATTAAACACCTTTCCCATAATAAACTTAATAAAATGTCAAAAGTCGTAGTAGTATCATATTTTCTTAATAAAAATGATTACTGCCCGGAAAATACGGTCAAAACGAATTCTCATAAATTTTAAATTTTCAATAATTGAATTTTCATGTACTTTAATGTTTTTCCTTTACCTGTTTTATGTATATATACTTTGAAATAAAGAAATAAAGTAGTAGTTGTTTCCAAGCATTTGTTTTAGTAGCATTAAAAGCTTTCTCTATCGCCAATTTCACCGAAAAGTTGCAATAATTTTAGTGTTTCACCATTAATCTGTCAATAAACGGACAGATTTTGAGATTAAGAATCGCACTACTGACATTTTAATTTTTGGTGACACTAACGGAAAAGAATAAGAGTCGAGAAAACAGCTGTTAGACTTGTGTAATCAATGTATTTCTTCAGCTGGTTACACTATTGACGTATTTATGACCGCGATGTTCGTGAGAAAGTTTCAAAATTATTTAAGTTTTAGTTTTAGATTTTATGGGATACATTATTTCATTTTTTTCTATTTTTAAGCAACGTGTCAGTAGTATTACCCTTAAGTGAACTGAATATGTTTTACAAAATCGATCATGATCTTTTACGAATAAAATTTTTCACCTATATAAAATGAAGATGAAGAATATCTAAATAGAAAATGTTAGTTTTATTTGGTGTTTTTTTATTTCAATCAATTTTCTGAAATCCATTACTTCACAGGCATAAGTTCAAAATTTACAGGCTAGGAAATGTTAAAATATATTTTAGCACCGATAAATTGCTTCAACCTAATTGCGATTGTGAAAAAAACAAAATGCCAATGAATGTTACAATATTATAAAGCGTGTTCGAGAAAATTCTCAAAGAAGAAATGGAAAACAAAGATCTTTTGGAAGCTTAGTAGCGTTAAGTAACTATAACGTAATAATTTACCTACTGAAAGAACGTTTCCGAAAACGACTATAATTTTTTTCGTAAATATTTCTTACTCGTATTCTGAATGTTTTTATCTTCCAGTGGTTTACAATGAAACTATTAACACTGATTATTAAAAATTTGTTTTCTGACTATAATTACTGCAAATCAACATTCATTTAATTTAAAAAACCGACAACGTTGAAACATTAATAAGAAATATTACGAAAAAAATATAGAAAGCAAAAAAATCGTATGACTTATTATGTAGAAGTTTAAAAAAATTGTCATCCAATATATTATGAAGAACGCCTTAAACGGCAACATATGTATAAAAAAGTCAAAAAATTGAAGTTTTTCTCCTTCTACTTAACTGATAAATCAACAATAAATTCTCTATTAATAATCTAAAAGAACTTGTTGTGACACATCTTTTTGCCAAAAGTCATTTTTCTAAAAAGTGCTTAATTTCAAAAAATTATCGCACGTGCAAAAAATATATTGCAGCTTCATAAAGTATTCTTTATCGATTAAAATCAAAATCTGAATTTAAAAGTTGGTAACATTTCTGTGTAAGAAATTGCTGATTTCACTTATAATTTTTTTTACTACCCCGTTTTTATAATAATTATGTTACGATCTTCTTCTATATGTTAGATGTCATCTCCACATAACTTTAGCTCAAGTAGTTTTTTTATTTTTGTTTTTACAGCAATATTAATATGGAATGCAATACCAAACATTTTCTCCATATTTTACTTTATTATCCTGTAAATGAAAACGCACCGTGAAAGCAGCCAAAAAGATACGCGATATGTATGATGATTAAGCTTTTTAAAAATTCCGTTCTGGAGATTTTGTTTTCTTAAAATTGACTATCGTTGAGGTTGACTAGTTGAGCTTAATGAGGATGAAATCAAAACCATCATAGAAGTCGATTATCACGTATCGAAAATAGCCATTAGAGGACTCAAATATTTAGAACACCAATTTGAACAAAAAATTATGAAATCATAAAAACGTTTTTTTTAACGCGTAAAAATAACCAAATTCCCTTAAATTAGATGATAAAAAATGTACAACGATTAACTAAAGATTTTGTTCTTGTCTTAAAAGTACTAATTTTCATGTTTCACATTTTAATCAACATTTATTTTTATTTCGGTACAAATATACAACATTTTCACAAAGGAAAGAAATACCATAGACCAAATTGATGCTTTAAAAATAGGCATCAAATCAGGGATGTTCAGCGTTTAAATCATTTTCGTAGACAACAAATTATGGAAACATTCAGTACACAAATTTTACAAATTAGCCATATTTAGTTTTCATGGTACATAACAGCGGTCAAATGAAGACTTGTGAGCCAGATGCACCCATTTGAAGAAGTATTTGTGACGTTCGATAAATATATCTGATAAGGAAAGGTCCCGAAGTGTGTCGTACAGATTTCAATCAAAATGCCTTCATTCGATTACACATATCTTAAGATTAAAAAAAAACATGACATTCGTTCCCTAATTCGTTTGAGGTTGAATTATAGGGATTAAAAATTGACACTGTCAACCGTATAAATCGTTTTAGTTCTAAAACAGTCCACTTTTATAAAAAATGACCTCCACAAAAAAGATGTAGAATATAATGATTTACAAAAAACCTAAATACATTTTTTTGATGTAACAGTTTGGCACCAATTTCAAAAAAACGTCGTTTTTATAGCTTTTTTTCAGTTTTTTACAATCTGAATACGATATTTACCTATATCATCATACTTTATGTTACTCTCATGAGACTATATAGCCCTGTGTACTAAATTGTTTTTTTTCACAATGAGGCACTATAATCGAAAAATGTTATTTTTCAATTTTGGCACTTATTTCGCTATCGAGTAACGTTGTTTTAATTATAATTGCATATTTACATATAAAAATCTATTTTATACATTACTTTATGAAAAATTATATTTTTTTTACAGAATTTTTTTTTTGAATTTTTAAGTTGTTTTAATATTAGCTACTTATTGTGGAAAAAATGAACTTCGGAATATTAAAACACTTTTATGCAACAAAATTTACGTTTTATGGTTCACTAAGATCAAAATAGGTGTTCAATTACAATAAAAGATTCAAATATTCATCGAGGAAGAACTGTTAGCCAATAAAAGAATTAAAATATAGGAAATATAACTTTTTAAATTTAAATTTATACATTTTAATAGTGTCCACGTTCGACTCCAAAAACTTAACTCCAGACGAATTAGGGCACGAATCTAATATTTCATTTTAAAAAATTAGACATTTGTAATCGAATAAAGGAATTTTAATCAAAATCGGGACGACACACCTCGGAACCTTTCTTTGTGATTACCTTTTCACTTTTGTGCTAATATATTTTAAAAAATTATTACAGTTCCTAATGTGTTTCGAAATGTCTTTAAAATTACTAACGGTAAATATGAAGACTAAGTGCAACGTTGTAAAAAATTTCTGATTTATCAAGAAATGTGAAATAAAAAAAAAATTGTCTAAGCATATCTTTGTGAACTTAGCTGTGATAAACTAATCACTATTATATCATTGTGAAAAGTAATTTGGGATATTACAAAGAGGACGAGAAAATGAAAATAAGTTGCGTTTTACTTTAAAAGAAGTTATCACTGTGGTGTAAAAAAATCATCACGTATATAATACGTTTTCCTCTACGAAATTTACAATGTGCACATTGTTTTCAGGCAGAAGAAGCAATTCACATTAGAAACTTTTTATCGCTGTTATATCTTTTTTTGCCATTAATATGATTCTTTTTTTGATGTCCACATGACATGAAAATGATATGAAAATGCAATAAATTGCATTCGGTGTTTTCCATTTGTATTAAGCAGAGCAGAAAGTTCAAATATAGTGTGTTCAAAATGATAGTATTCTTATAAATTTTAATAAAACATTTTTTTTCTTCTCAAATGAAAAATTCCGAATTTATCCAAGGTTCGAACATAAAAAGTATTTAAAACTTATTTATATCTCCAATATATATTTATAATCTAAACACACACAAGACATATGGTCAACACTGAGCAAAACTTGAACTTAAAGATAAACATCTTATAAAAAAGAAAAGGTAAAAAATCTCAAAAGTAAAAATAACACTATTTTTCCCAAAGCTCAAAAAATATTGTTTTTAGGAAGAATTAGTATTATTTTGCATCAACTTAAAAAATAACAATATTACCACTGACATATTCATGATTATGGCTAACTAATATATTTCTTAACTGTTGAACACCCCTCATTGTACATTTGAATTCAATTACATAATGAATGTGATATATAATAGGCACTAAAGAAATATATTTATATTTTTACAAAAACTGGGGTTCAGTATTAACAAATAAGACGAATAAAAATCAACCATCTTCTTTTGGTGGAGTGTACCAACCTGAAATATTGAAAAAAAAAATTAGATGAATTGCGGTAATAATAACTGAAAAATCGTACCTTTTTTCTCATGGATTTGCACTAAAGACTTAAAACTTTGTTGCGCTTTTGCTAAGGAATATGGACCTTGGTAATAAGTTTTTGGAGAGAACTGAATACGGGCTTTGCCTTTGACCAAAGTGGCCGAAATTTGCATAATAAGCGCTTCGATGTTGTAAGCACTCGACCAGCCTTGAGTTGTTAACAATTCCATACAAATTGCACCACCTATCAAGACGTAGCCGCCAATAATGACCGGATATACAATACGCACAAACGGCGGCTCAAATGGATAAGTGTCTTTAAACAGCATATTGAGTTGAATAAAATCGACGCCTTCTCGTTCCTTCAGTCTAAGCAAGTCCTGACTCAACGCGCTGTCAGGATCAACAGTCAGCAGTCGCACATTCCATTCATACAATGAATCATTCACCAATTCAACAGTGTACATTTTATTCTTAAAGAAGTTCGACTTGTAAATATCTTTTAACTCCTTCATTAGACGATCAGTAGCTTGAACTGATCCGGAAATTGTGCCCTGTATTATATTATTAAAAAAGTTATCACTATTGAGAAAATAAATTTAGTAAACCTTTAAATAATCCAGTCGTTGATTCTGTTTTAATTTTTCAAGAGTAGCTAAATTTTCGATGCCAACATCTTCACTTTTTTTAGTCTCGTCCATCTCAAGTTGAATATCCTCATCACTATCACTATTATTATCCTCTTCGTCTGATTCAATTGCTTCATCTTCACTTTCTTCATTGTTAACCTCCATGATTTCCGTACTTGGACTACAATAGTAAATAAATTTTATTTTAAACTTTATTATAAATACTAATGCTTAAATATGTGTATAAGGAAGTTAGACAAAAAATAATCAAAATCAATGTGATGTTATATTTTTTTCGTTTTTCGAGTTTGCTAATATATATATAATCTTTAAAAACGTTGAATAACTTTTAAGTTCAAACAATAAGAATACAAAAAAAGATTTATTTTCCTCTTATGCTATTTTCAAATTGGCGACATAAATACTCATAGCAGCACTGCGGGCTTTCTGAGCTGCTGGAAGAAAACTTCATGCCAGCAGTGCTAGCATTTCGAGTGCAAAAGATTAAAACAATGCTTTGCTTATAGTTATTTTGATGTTGTTTTTTAGAAAAATATAAAGCTTAAAAATGTGCGTTGTTACCTAACGTTGCCTTTTTAAATAAAAAAGTAAAATTACTCACTCATAAAGAAATATGAATTGATTTTTGTACTTACCGTGGTGGCGAAGGAGCAGCTGGTAATGATAACTGATCCAATTCTGGTGGATGAGGAACGGAATTCAGACGACACAGCTCTTTTATCAGGATTGAAACTTGTATAATAATATGGTTTTCAATTCCCTGAGTTTGACTTAAAGCACTTATTGCATGAGAAATACTAATATCATCTGATTCAGCAAACCAAATAGGTGGCGTTGTCGGATAAGTTTCCTTTATAAAATTCAGTAATATTAATTACACCGTGAAGATAAATTAATAGTTAAATTTCCATTAGATCCCAGATTTTTAACACACATTTTCTTAAAAATATGTTTCTTCCTAAATTCTTTTGCCAATTATTTTTTTAAATTCATAATTCATAATTTGTGTACAACACTTAAATTTAATATCTTTAAAAAAACGCCAAGTAAATATCACATAAGTTGTGTTGCACAGAATAATTGAACAATAATCAAATTTTACATGCAATTGAAAAAAAAATACTATGTAATAAAAATAAATAAATTAGTCCAAATGTACAAAAAAAACTTAAAATTCCAGGTGACCTATACAATTAAAAAAATTTAGACAATGGCTAGATATTCAATAGAAATCCTGAATTGGATAATGCAAACGCATCTTTCTTAAAAGATTTTAGCAACATAAAAGAAATTAATCAAAGTTCTACAACATAACGCAGCCTATAACGTAAGCGATAATTCTATTGAAGGTACGTTTACCAAAAACACCTATAGAACAGTAAAAAAGTAAGTGTAAGTAAAAGATCCAGGAATTACACCCGAAATTATTTTGCTATGGGCGTATACAAAATTTGTATTTTATGACGTAGAGTATTTTTCCCATGAAAGTAGTTTAGACTGTTTAAAGCATAGACATATTAGATATGAAGTGATAACTTTTCGTATTTTTTTGCAAAAACATCTGTTACCAATTCAATATGCGCATGTGCAAAATTTCTCATTGTAAACATTTAACTCAATGGTGACAAACTTTTTTCAACAAAGGGCAGATCCTAATTTCAATTTTTTTGGTAGGACCAAAAAATTATATGTTTATAAAATTTATAAAATAAACACTAATTACAAAAAAGAAAATGTGAACAAAATTAATAACATACAAAAAATAAGAAAAGGAAGAAAAACTAATATGCATACTTGAAGAATTTAATGTGAATTTGGCACACTTGATTAAATCGCATTAATTTGGTAAAATTTAATATACTTATTATATAAATAAACGCTTGGTGGGCCGCATAAAACTATTAAGCGGGCCATATGTGGCCTGGGGGCCATGAGTTGCTCAACTCTGGTTTTAATGAAATCAAGAATAGTTGACAAACGAATGAAAATTTTACTGTTAGAAAATTGGGTAAAAAATTTTGCACATGCGCACACTAAATTACTAACCTTTAGATGTTTTTACAAAAAAATACGGAGCGTTATTAGTCAATATCTTATAAGTACATGGTTTAAAGAGATTAAAATGCTTTACGTTTTTTTAAATTGAGATTTCGCACGCATTTGGTATATTCAAAAAACCGTTAACTGACAGCATAAAACGGAAAACTGTATTAAAATATAAATAAGCTTAAAATTAAAATTTTATCAAGTAATAATTAAAATCTGAAAATCGCATCAACCTTTAATTTTTTTTTTTTCATAAGGTGCACTTTAACACTTTACAATTTATTTCATTTATGAGAGTTTTTAAATTTCGTGTGCTTATTTTAAAATGAATAAAAACTTCTGTCACAGGAAATTTTCGAATTGACACTAAACAAGAAAAAGAGTCAAAAATATTTTCTGTTACATAAACAGCCCAGACTACTTCTATTGTTTTTTCTATTAAATACTGAAATATTCTTTTGACAATTCGAATTTAATGCGCGCATATTTACGTCACATGCCAAAAAATAAGTAAAAAAGAATAACAGGCTTTTAATCCTTTTATATTTCTTAGATTAGTTTGTATATTTTTCTATACTATGTAATTTAAAAAATTGCTGAATACGGTTAAATTCATCAAAGAACTTAAGTATTAAGTACATAAAACAATTATTTTTTTCAAATATTTTTTTACACAAATTCTGAGTCCTAAATATCACATTTCCATTTTCTAATCAGTTGCAGAAATGTTTTATTAAAAGCAATTTCTTTACTCTTGGAGATAAGATGTTGATCGTCTTAAATTTTATTAACTAATGAGATTCAAAGATCGTGTGAGGCAACTATGAGTTTATTTCAGAAGTACTTTTTTTAAATATTTTTTACGAATCTCTTAATATCAATATAACATACATAAGTCGTGTCCAATAAGTCTATCCCAAACGGGACAAAATTGAAAAGTATGTTTGCAAACTTACTCGATCTTGTACAAAAACATGGGAGTTGAGTAATCCTAGGTAGCTATGACGTAAAATTGTCCCGTTTGGGACAGACTTATTGGACACGACTATATACATATTATTTACTAGTAAGTTTGTTCACCTAAGAATTGAAACAAAAATATTTATATTTCGCTACAAAATTTGGCTGAGCGATCAATGATCTGCTCATACTTGAAACAAACCCTACAAATTTTGACACATGAGTTGTCAAATCACAATTCATTTATCTCTAATAAGAAGTCATTTCGATGATATCAAATCCGATGGATTTCGAAATGCGCACGAACCGTAGAATAAACCAAACGGAAACTTCGACAGGAAATTTAACGGATACGTTAAATTTTGTTTACCGTAATGTTAGCGTGAATATCAACTCGCTTTCCATTTTGGTCAAAAAATCTACAAGTCAATTCGTCCAAACTAGCGGACATTATCTGAAAACGGTCATGACTTTTCGCAAAAATCGTCTCTAAAGTTTTGATCTCCGATTTTAACGTATTCAGACACGCCATAAATGTTTAAACGGTACCGAAGCTGAATTTAATCGAACACTTCGATTTTCGTTGAATTTAATCAGATTCAAGCTCAAAAACTTTATTGAACTTCACGCGAAGACAAAAAAAAAATTAATGATGGCGTTACAATCACCATATTTTCATGTTGTATAACGATGGTGGCGTTGGAAACACAGTATTTTCATAAACTGAAATCACATTAACTCGAGTTAATCGATTTCACTTATAAGAGCTTGTAATATTTTTTTTATCTGTCACAAATTAAATAATTTTACATTCACGAATTGGTAAATATTTTCCCAAAAATAATTAAATTATTACTTCTTTAATACTGTTTTTCAAATTTTAGTTTTCTCTTACAACAGCGGTCGGGGAACTTTTTTAATCATTACCCCAAAATATTTTTGTGTAAGTTGATATTACCCCATGACGAAGAGCAAAAAGAAAACGAAATCGCCTCTTTTTAGCATCTTTCATATTATAGTCCTCATGATAATTTTGAAAGGAAAACAATAACTAAAAATTTAATTTAACCCTAGAATACCAGGCATATTTTTATAGCGTTTAGTACCATTTGGGTCCAATGGACCCACATTAAGAATGATAGTTTTCAAGCTATGTGTGAAATATTTTTTTTACAAAATAAATGAAAAACGTTAAATTTGATTATTTTTACATTTTACGAATGCTATATAAATATAGACTTCATAATCATGATATTACATGAAAATTATAGTTTTTTATTAGTAATATAAACAATACTTGTATATAATAAAACTGTACGTAACAAACATTTTTTTACAAAGAGTAAAAATGAAAATCTGTTAAATTTTCATAAAAAATTATGCACAAACATTCTTGCATACAAATTTGATATCTTCAGATTATACGTTTGCTTTCTATTTGGTATAAAACGTTCTTGTTTTGCAATCTCTTTTTAAAGAACGAATAGCATATAGAGCTTCTTAATATTTTAGTGATTTTATTGGTTTTAATCATGTTATATTCATTCTCTGTTACACCGTTTATATTAGTTAACTCTTTACCAAAAAATACTAGAAAAGTTTG
>AGDA01056672.1:0-22202 GCA_000281935.1 Mengenilla moldrzyki | reverse complement strand
TCAAAATGAAAAAAAAATAAGTGTTTTATTTCCTATTTTGAAAAGCGCGACCGTGTCCTAGTTGGTAGAACAGCGTATATGAGAATGCTATGTTCAATAGAGTCGTGGGTTCGAATCCGTCGAAATGGAAAAAAATAACAGAGCGAAGCGAGAAAGAGATAGCAATATTTTTTTCTCTTTCGAAGAAATAAAAATGCTACAATTCCGTAAGGGGGCCGCTAAACGAAGTCAACGTCAGTTCTCATTCTATATATGTTTGCAAGCGCGCGCTAGGCGCGCTTGCAAACGAATAGCTAAAGTTGTTCTGTGTTGGAAATGTAATTTTTGAGAAAAATAATGCAAACATCCATTAAAGAAATCATCTTAGTTGAAAAAACTATTGTTTGGATTACGATTACCACAAACTTCACACTTTTTTCTTTATTCGTATTAAGTATTCGATTCAAAATTCAAAATTCAAAATTTCAAACGTCGACGCAGTTTTTAAGAGATCTATTCATATCGGCTGACAAGAAAAGCATTAGACGAGCGTCCATTTCTATAAGTCAGTGCGTACATCCACGTTTAACTTAAAATTGTATTTAAACTTTTTTTTTTCAATTTTAAAAATGATTATCACTAAAAAAATGTTTTTCTACATTTAACTTTTGTATAGACATTGTTCCGTTATTGGATCTATTATACGATGTTCTTATGACGATAAATGCTATTCCAAGTAATACAAAAAATAAAACCAAAATAAAATTTATAGTTGCTAAAAAGGAAAAATATGTAACTAATTGTTACTAATGTATAATAAATAATCACACCATTGTTATACAAAAGATATTAAAAAAATTTTGCAAAAAAGTTTTGTTTATAAAAGCTTTCTGTCATTTTATTTAATTAGGTACTCAGGCATTAATGCTGTACATTAATTTTTAAATGTTTTTAGTTATTTAATAATTATAAGTTTAAAATGGTGAAATTAAAGAAAAAATTTTAACATTAGGGTTATTTGAAAAGTTTGGGGTTGGCAAGAACGGCAGAAGTTAAACGAGATGCGCGTATTGGTCAAGCTGAAGCTCAGTATGAGGCGCAAATAAAGTCAGCTTGTGCGGAACAGTTACGAATCGCATCCCGATTGCAGAATGACGCTGAAATTGCGAAAGCAAAACGTGATTTTGAGATAAAAAAGGCAGCTTATGATGTTGAGGTACGAACTAAGAAAGCGGAGGCGGAGCTTGCGTACGAGTTGCAGGCGGCGAAAACGAAACAGAAAATAAAAGATGAGCAAATGCAGATTGAAGTGATTGAGCGTACGCAACAGATTGAAGTACAGCAACAGGAAATTCTACGGCGCGAAAAAGAGCTTGATTCAACAATCCGACGACCGGCTGATGCGGAAAAATACCGGCTAGAGAAACTGGCCGAGGCGAATCATAACAGAGTTGTTCTCGAGGCCGAAGCGCAATCGGAGGCGATTCAAGCTCGTGGCCAAGCAGAGGCTGAAGTAGTTGCCTTAAAGGCTGCAGCAGAAGCGGAACAAATGGCTAAGAAAGCAGAGGCGTGGCGTGAATATAAACAAGCCGCTATGATCGATATGCTATTGGACACGTTGCCGAAAGTGGCAGCCGAGGTTGCTGCACCATTAGCGCAAGCACGTAAAATTACCATGGTCTCAACCAATGATAGCGATGTGGGCGCGGCTAAGTTAGCGGGCGAAGTATTTGGTATTATGGCCAAGATTCCAGATGTCGTCAAAAGCATGACTGGCATAGATGTTACTAAGGTATGTTTAAGATTTTTCTTAACATGAATTTCCTTCATTTTTTCAAGTTCTATAATTCTAGCAAAATACTCCGAGAACGTTTATTTTGACAATATTGCTAAATATTTGCTTTTAGTAAATACGTTGTTTGTGTGACGTGTCTCTCGCCTTTTTACATTTTATTGCCTGATTTTTTCCTAAACTTCTGCTATTTTTTTATTTCCATTTTCTCTTCAATACCTTTTTAAATAAAAGTTGAGTATCGACTAATTTAGTGCTAAACTAGTCTCAAAATTTCTTTTTTACGCATATAGATATAGAAGTCTTACAGCAAACTTATTCATTTATTTAGCAATATCTTAATAATAAAATGTTCTCAAAGTATTTAATCTGTTTTTATACAAAAAATTATACTATTGTCTGAATTATGATTCCTAAGGTTGTCAACATAATCAACTTTTAATGAATAATAGAAAATGATCAGTCAAATAATTTTTGTTAACATAATTCTTTTTTGAAAATAGACGAATATAATTGCTTATTGAAAACGACTTTTGATAAGGCTTTCGTTGATAATCTAAAATAATTTTTTTTGAACACATTATAAATGTAAATTTGAACAAATAATAAAAAACTAATAAATGAGAAAATGCTTGTAACTTTTTACTTAATATAATTATATCTTAATTTTATGATATTACCGTATTTAAATTACTTATAAATAAATTATAAAAATTATAGTCGATCCAAGCGACCGTTTAAAATGCAAGTGATTGGTTAAATCTCCGTCGTGCTTTTGCCCTCGAAAAGTACCGGTACACCATAACAGATAAGCCCACAGAGATCAAATAAATGACAAAGAGTAAAACGTAATCAGATCGTGAAACTCGAACAGTTGTGGCCAATTCCTGAATTTGCCGCTTTTTACGATTGTCATCAATATGTTCACGTATATCGATCGCGGTCCAGTTGGATAACGAGGGCCCATAAATGTCAGCCAAGTACAACAAAACTGCTGTTTCGTTCGGGGTAGCGGTATGTTCATCGAAACAGGCCCGACACCTATCACGGCTTGGAAACTGGATTTTCGGAAATGCGGCATCTTCGCGGCTTTGATTGTGAAGCCGTAAATTGACTACGTTATGCTTACGCCAAAGCCAAAGTACAGCATTACGATCACTATTTATGTTGCTGATTGGATCCTTTTTAGCCATTTGCAGAAAATGATCTCGACATTCGGCACATCCGAAGAAATGTTTGATGTAGTCGTGAATTGTGGTTAAAACCTCTTTAGCCTTCAACCTGTACCAATAAAGGTAATGAATTTTATTAATATTTTTCTTGATTTAAATTTAAAGTCCAATTTTTTCAATAATACGACCTAACAACGGAAAACAATTATGACCAACTTTAAGGATTTCTGTCAAGCGGGGACCAAATTTTTCAACCTCATTTAATTTTTTCAGGACTGGTGGAATATTTTTTTACTTTAAAAATTCATTAAGCAAGGATTCTACAAATGCTAAATTTAAAGTGTTTACAATACACCAAAGAAAATAATATAACAATATTCTAGTGTTTGGCTTTTTTAGCGCACTATATTATGTTAGCACTAAACCTACCATGACGTGTCAAATGACCCATTTTAAACTTTTTGTCACGATTTCTTAGAAATAACATTATTAAATCGGCATGTCTTCATGACTTTTATTAAAAAATAAATCGAAATTATTTTTCATGATTTATTCCTTTTTTGCTAATTGTTTTACCGAGAAATATGTGATCTACCCTAATTACCATAACGGGTCATTTGGCTCGTGCATAGATTTTGTCTCTTGATTGGAACGTTTTTGTTATTGCATGATATATTTTGCTCCATTGTGTTTGCTTCATGAGTTATATTTGTTGTAGGCTGAAAGAAGAATAGCCAATTTCACTCTAATATAAGTGAGCGTTACAGTAAAAATTTCAAGTTATAGTGCTATTTTACGAATCTATAATTTTTATTTGATCATTGTACTAATAATTCTTATCCTAAAAAAATCGTTAATTGAAAACAATTGTTTTATTTATGTACCAATTTGTGTAATTGATGTATTTTTCGCTAGATTTATTAATACATATAACATTTTAAAGACGGGCTATTTGACCCACTTTGGTAGGAATAGGAATACAAAAAGTATCGGTAGGTTTAACGTTAATATAATTTATAATTTTATACCTTTGTACACCAAACTATATAAAAATTATGTGCGCATGTTAACATTTTGATTTAGTTTTGTGCAAAATTGTATATTATGTTAACATAATTTAGTACGTTAAAAAATGTCTAATTATTAGTGTTCAATTCAAAGTATTTGTAGATTTTTAAATATACTTACAGTTTCAAATAGAAAATTTGAGTGAATGTGTAAATTGTTCGATTTTAGCGTTGTGGCTACTTTAAAAATCTTTTACGGTCGTTGTGTTGCCCACTCCTGATATATATGTCAAATCTTACATTTGGCATTTTTAAAATAATTCAAAGAAGAATTTATCTTCTGTAATTTAAATACTACGTACCCTTTTCCATGCTCCGCTAAGTATGCACGCACTGTTAGCAAATGAAACAATTGCCACAGACTGCAAGTATACTCTCTTGAATGCGGTTTACTTCCAATACACCCTAACCATCCTACAGGTTCGAAAACCAAAACTTTACCAATATCTTGGCATTTACCATCTTTAATTAAAGCTAGAATCGATTCTAATGCAGCTACTTCTGATTCGGATGATGGAAAATATTCAAGTAAAGCCATGACGAAGTCTAAAGCTACTCTACGATCGTCCATGGTTTCACATCGTAACGTATTTGACAATGTTTGGTTCAGAGCTGTTTTTAAATCTCTAGCGTATATTATATCTTTATTTAATTGCTTTGTCATTTCTTTAACCCATTCTACTAAGTGGTGTCTATCAGGAATGTAGTCTGCGCTCGCGTTATGTTTTTCTGTTCCGTAGATATTTGTTAACTCCCAATTTATACTAATGTTTTCTTTTGTTTTTAGGAAATTTCCAATAAGAAGTTTCAATTTACATTTAAGACAAGCTTCAGACTTTAAGCTAAAATCTGAAATCTGTATGTCTGAAGTGGCGTCTCGGTAGTAAAGATTTGGTTTCGAAGACCTATTAAACTCTGCATTAATTACGGGTGGTACAGAATAAAGAGACAACGAGATGTTAAGAACAGTTGATATCGCACAAACATCTAAAATCGCATCGACGACTTCGCTACGATTTGTAATCGTGACGTAGAATATTTTTCTTTCTGGACTATAATCAGGTACATGAGTGGTAGAGGCTAATTGTGGGCAAAGTGGCTGGGATTCTGGTTTCTGCATTAGGTTCAGGATTTCATTCTTCATAGCAGCCACGTCGTTCGAATGGCGTATTCTAAGGGAAATTCGGGGGCAATGTTAATATTATTACTGACTAAATCATTTATTAATTTTGTGATGTGTTTTTAATTTTATTCATTAAAGTATTTGTGTATATTTATTTTAATAAATATATTATGGCTCTTAAATTTGGTAGTTCTTAGAAAATCAGAAAAATGTTATTAAATGGTAAAAACTGTAATTTTTACTTAATGTGTAGTAATAGTACGTTGTTGTTAATCTCAACACAAAACGACAGATACGTCGACCAGTTTTGAAAGATTTTAAAAAGTTTTAAACATAGATTACCAAGATCAGCAAAGCGTCCCCTTTAAAACTTGATGGCTCCACTTAATTTTATCTGTAAGTGCTCAACGTTGTCGTTTGAAATAATTTTCACAAAAAGATTTTACATTTTATTTTGAATAAATATCAAAGAAAGTTGGAAAAATAATTCACGAAATGAATTTTTTGGTATATTTATTTCCTCTGCAATTTCCGTCGACGAAATATAAAAAAAAAAAGAATTTTTTTGGCAACATTGTGGAATGTTTTACCAAAAGATACCGCCACTTTTGTTTAAGTTCCTATCAACATAAAAATCAAGAGAATTTAAAAAACAATCCTTTGTCGATCTGAGTAATTTGTGTCTAAGCACTTAATTATTACTTATTATTAAACACTTATTACTAAACACTTCTTTAAAAAATTCTCTCCGTGGTATATCCTTCAAATATATAAGCGAAATAAAAACGCACTTAAATGAATATTTTGAAAGTAAGCAATAATTTTCGAAAGAGAGCTTAATGAGGCTTCCTGAAATATGGAAGAAAGTTATAGAACAGAATGGTTCATATATAACATAATAAATCAACCCTAAACAAAAAGTAAAGATTTGATCTTGTAGCAGTGTAACGTGTTGAAATAATATTAATTTAAACAAACTTGTAGACATTGCTGAACTGCACAGTGCCGTTTTCGTTAAATGTTAGTGATTTTGGCGCAAAATAGTATACAGTTGGTGTGCCCGTGATTCTAAAGTGCTGACAAATTATCGAGCTTCGGGCACAATTCAAAACAGCAAAACGTAACAGTGGTCCACGTCCAATTCCCAATTCATTAAATAATTCTAACCAACTAGATTTGAAGTCCACACAATGTGGACACCAGTGGTTATAAAACTGCATTAATACAGCGGCATTTTGGTTGTATGTTTCAAGAAAGGAGCGAGCTGTCTTTGACGTCAATAAAAAACTTTTATCCTCCTCATACAGGCTATCTTGTAACTCATCATCCGTTTCCTTAATTTTTGTAGATTTATTTTCACCGTGTGATACTATCAAAACCAGTATTAATAATGTCTTCAATATATCCATTTTTATCTTAAAAGAAGAGTACGTTTGAAAAATATTTTATCAATTCTCTTATTCACTTATATCACAGAATAAGAAAAATATATAGCACATATTGAATGTTTACATATAAACGTTACTGTGACTTTATAATAACATGTTTCGTTGATACACTTCGTTCATATTGCAGTAACATAATAAAAAGTAAATTAAAATTAAGTTTTACATATTTCTTTATTGTAATAAGTTACAATTTAACTTCAAAAATTTTAGAAGTAATTATAGCTTTGCTTATAAAGTTTCGATCGAATTTCAGTCTCACTGGAGGACCAAAATCACAAAATAATGTTGTAGAAAATAAAACTTAAAGTATTTATAAAATAAATGAGCAAATTTTATATTAATTAAGGGAACAAGATTTGAAACTAAATTTAAAAAAAATTGTTGATAAAAATGTAGAAGGTCATACGAGGTTTTTATTTATTAAAAAACTTCCTGCTTACGACTATATGGATTTACTTTTCAATAAATAACGATTTTTAATACAAAAGCTAGGGGACGTGAGTTTCACTGTGTCGGAAGGTGACAAACAGTCAAATATACTGTTCGGACAGCCCTTAGAGTAAAAGACTAACATCGTCATCACCGAGTCATTGACAATTACGACCACACATTTACTCGGTGACTATGAAATTTATATGAATCAAAATAAAATGAAGTTTCAACCGATCAAACCTTCATGTAAAAGAAACTTCAGAAAACAGTGACGCAACACAAGGAAAGGAAATAATGCTTTCCCGAAAATCGTAGATAAGAAAACATCAAAGCTCTAAAAGGGAAAAATTAGACCCTTAAAGCAACAGTAATACAAGCCTATGGAGTTGAAAATTGTTACAGGGAAGAGAAACCTTCAAGTTCTAGCATTCAAGCTTATTCCTTATAGTCAAGCTTTGCGGCAAAAGTTTTTTGTACCAAAAAATATTCTATAGTCGGAAAAAAGGATCAGCTCTTCCCAATTCCTTACGTGACACAACAAAAATATAAGCATATTAATGTTAAACAAATGTTTTGTAAAATGTTTTATATTTACAATAATGTTAAAAATCTGTTTTTAAAACACAGGTTTAAAACTTTTTTAACGTTTGATCTATAACATGTTTTTAATGTTATTTTTATGTTACATCAACATCTTTTTATAACATTGTTTCAAAACGTTTGTAACATTTGTTGTGGAAGATGTTGTTGGTTACCTTTATGTTATATCAAGTTTTTATAGCACTGCTTTAAAGCTTTTTTAAGATTTGTTTTAAATCATTAAAATAAACATTTGAAATTTCAAAATAAAAAAAAGAAGTGTTTTGAAGTCTATTAAAAATAATGTTTTAACACTAAAATTATCAAAAATGCTTCAATTCGTCCTTTTAAAACATTTGTTCAACATTTTTAAAGCTTGATTTGGCATATAAATAGGAAATTGAGAGTCTTGACTTAGTGAGTCTCGTTTTGTCTCGAAATCGAGACAATATGACATATGAGTCTCCTCATTTAAAGTGAGAATGGAAGGTTTCATCTCGATTTCAAGACAACACGAGACGAGATCTTGATTATTTCTTTAAAATATTTATCGATGCTGCCGATAAAAGCTTACATGTTCATAGGTTGTTCATCAGATAATATAATTAAAGAAGTAAGGTTGAAAATATAAAATTGATGTTTTTAAAATTTTCTTAAAATGTGTTGATTACAATAAATTCCATTTGATTTTTAATAAAGGTGCGAGTGGCAAAGAACCCTGTGTACCATAACATGAAAAAAAAGTTTTTTTTCTGTTAAAAACTTGTTGAAACGACTGTTGTAACAGTTGTTAATTTCTTATTTGTAGTAACAGGTTTTTAACAGAATATCATTAAATCGAACAGGGACAAAGAAAATATCAAATACTTTAAAAGACATGTAATAAATACTTGACGCTTACAGGTAATGGTGGCAGTTGGGAAATCACAGTTTTAGCCCCCACTACCTGCAAGCGTCAAATATTTAATTTATGTTCTTTGATTTGATTTTTTGCTTTGTTCCTATTTGCTTTAATGATATTCTGTTAAAAACCTGTTACTGTAAATAGGAAATTAACAACTGTTATAACAGTCGTTTCAACAAGTTTTTAACAGAAAAAAAAACGTTTTTTCATGTTATGATACACAGAGAATTGAGTTAAAACTTAAAAACATTTCAAAAAGTTCAGGTTTTTTTTAAATTTTTACTGATTTCAATAAGTTTTATTCGACTTTTAATCAAGAAATGAATTTAAAAAGGTAATGGGTTGAAAAGCAAAATTACTAAAAAATATCTTTTTTTCTACAAATTTACACTGATTTCAACAAATAGCGTTTAATTTTAGACCCAGTGATAACATTAAAATTAAATTATGTAACAAACAGTAAATTTATATAACAGAAACGTTATGATAATATTGTGGTAACATGAAGTTGGCGTACTTTGTTCACGTTGCAGTAACATTATAAAAATAATATTGCAGTAACATTACAAAAATAATATTACAATAACACCGTAGAAAAAATATTACAGAAAATTTTTTAAGCCTATTAACGTAATGCCAAAAATAAATGTTTTACGAGCAATTAATATATACTAGAATAATAGAAAAATAACATTTTATGGATAGTTGTTAATTATTTCTTCATTTTTATATATTTACTAGTTTTATTATTTTTCTGATTTCATATTTTAAATGTAGGCTTAATTTAAGTAAGCTTTAATTCATTTATTAGGATACTTGTATGATAATGCTATATTCGTAATTTAATTATACAGCTACTCTACAACGAAATGGATACTACAATAATTATATTATAATTATTTAACGAAGCTAGTAACGTAATTTTTAAAAATAAGTATGGTGTGTTTCTTTTAATGTTACTGTAATACGAACAAAATATGTCAACATGTTATCACATTATAATAACATTTTTGGGATATAAATTTTTATGCAAAAAATATTTTCTTCTTTTTAGAGCATATAATTAATAATTTAATATAACACATTTAATAATTAAAAAAATTGGTAATAATATTTGCGACATTAATGTTTTTATATTGTGATATCTCTAGGTTTGAGTTATCACACTTAATGAAGACGAAACTCTAATCTGAAAATGAGAAGCAAATCCGAAATCGCGTGACTGAAGAATCACAAAACCGATCATTAAAAACGAAGAAAGTAATTCAAGAAAGAAAAAGTGGTAGTCAGAGTCCAGAAAGTCTTTTCGTACAGCTGCTTTTATACTCGAATTATTCCATCCTTAATTCACGAATTGTGTGGCTGACTGGTTGTGAAACCCATTTAAGTGTGACAGGTTTGACTTTTCGTCCAAATATTTGGTGGCTGACTGGTTACGATTTTAGATTATTGGTGTATGACTGGTTACGATTGACATAACTTACGTCGATTGAGAAATTAAATGACTCTAATTAACGTTATTGATGATTTAGAAATTAGGTGGCTGAATGGTTTTGATTATGAGTTTAAATGACATTCAGCCATAGTTATTACCACCGTCTAACAATGTCAGCATGAGATATTACAATATAATAGCAATATAATTTTTGCGATATCATTTTTATTATATAACAGAGGTGGGCAAATGCGGCTCTTAGAGCCGCATAGGGCTTTCGTTATTTAAACTGCAGCTCTCCAACTCCAACTGACAAGAACCTGTGAATCTGAGTAAAAATGTACTTATCCAAAATTTATTGAATGATTTTTAAATTTTTTTTAATTATAGAACTTTAAATATTAACATTAATTTTAGATATCAAAAATATCTATGAGATACTCAGTATAAATAGAAAGAATCGAGTGAGTTAGAAAAATAGAAATAAATAAATGATATTTATTATAAATAATCAATATTTACGTAGCTACTTGTTAGGTAGTTTTGTGCAGGTCCCGTAATAAATTAAAAAATGAAATGCGGTTCCAAGACCATCATGTGTACCCACTCCTGTTTTATAATGATACTGTAATTTTTAAAATATCAACTTTTTTATATAATGGTAATAAAAATTTTGCTTATAATGTAACATGGTCAAACGGATTTGCTTTTTCGAACCCACATTAATGATTCCCATGGGAATGCTTTTTATCTAATCTTTTTCGTAAAACAAATTTATCAGATAAAGTTAAAGTTGCGTATTCATGATAGGAAAAACACGAAGAAAGTAATTCTAACTTTAGTTTACCATAAAAAATGAAGTAACAATCGCCTACAACAAATAATAGCAAATTCTCAATACGTACGACATATTAAGTAATACAATTATTAAAAATATAGGCTTGTAAATTACATCATACTTGATATAAAATGCCTAAGCGCTTCTTTTAGAGAGCTTGAGAACTAATTACATATGTTAGGATTTCATAAATTATCACAGAACAATTACCGAATTAACGTATTTAACGGTGTTGCCAAACAATTTAATTATCATGTAATTTCTGATGCTTTAAAATATTTAATTAAAAACTAAATTTATAAATTTTTAAATGATACTTTTACATTTATCATCATGTTCTCGTAGTTTAACATTTTTTGCAATTATAAATCTGTTACGGAATCTAAATTATTAATATCTATTTTGTGTATATATATCAGGGGTGGGCACAAATGATACCTATTGAGAGCCACATTTCATTTTTTAATTTATTACGGGAGCCGCACAAAAATACTTAAAAAATGTAAATAAATAAATAATATTAACTATTTATTTGAATTTTTTTCGATTTTTCTAACTGACTTGATTCTTTCTCTGTATACTGAGTATCTCACAGATATTTTTTATACCTAAAATTAAACGTCGATATTGCAATGTAATATAATGATCTTCGAGCGATCCGGGAATAAGCTAAGCCCCGGTTTGAAAACGAATTCTAACTCCTTATAAAATCGCTGAGTCAGCTCAACGGATTCGCTGTACGTAATATAATGTAATATAATGTTAATATTCTCGATGAAATGTCAAGCCCAGATTGAATTGAAATTAAAGATTCTGCTGCGTCACGCTTGTTTAATATTCTTGCTAACTTGAGTAATCGATTCTGTGATCGAATACGTCGATACCTTCTAACTAGTAAACTTGGGAACCAAGACCGGAATTGAAATTATCAAGTTTAGATGCGGATGTCGTTTTGACAATATTTGTATTCGACTTCGTTCACTTAGCATCGCGACGTTTAGATTTTATAAATAAGAACAAGTTTTTAACTTGAATTCTCAGCTTGAATTAAATAAACTAACTTGTTTCTAAACCAAAACGCGAATTGGAAAATTCTTTATTTTTTAAACTTCTTTTATAATAAAGATAAAAATCAAGACAATAAAACGGAAATGAATTTCCAAATATTTAAAAAATCAATAATTATAAATTAAATTTAAAATTAAAATTTGACATTTTTAAAATTTTTTAATTTAAAGAATTTTAATGAGTTTTATAAACCTTCTTCTTATAGAAGGTTGGAACGCCATAACATCAAATTCAATAATTAAAAAGAATTTAAAGATTTTAAAAATCATTCAATACATTTTGGAAACGTATATTTTTATTCAGATTCACTGATTCTTGTCAGTTGAAGTTGGAAAACCGCAGTTTCGGTAGCGAAGAGCCGCATTTGCCCACCTCTGTCTATGGTAATGCCTTTAGAATCCTCGATAATATGTATGGAGTTTTTTTTACATGACATTTGTTTGATTGACAACATTGTGTTATATTTCAATGTTGCCTTTTACTAATTGAATAGTTTTCAGTCTGTGTTAAAAATTTAAAGCATTTTGCTATGAAATGTACAAAAACGTCATGATAATTGCATAGAATTCAATGTCCGTTAATAAACGGTAATAGACAGTGCTTGTTGTGCACGAGAACCACGGTTTCGAGCGTTGTGTGTGTAAAAGAGTCTGTGATCGTTGATCGGAAATGGGGTTTTTACCCGACTACGGTGATTGCATTCATTATCACTCATATTGTCGCGCCGTTTGTTCGTTTACATTTTCGTAACTGCCGACTGTACAATGATGCGACATCATCGACACCGATCGGATACTAGTGCTGCAGTCATGGAGTCGTTTGAGGATACAGTCTCATCTACTGATACATTAAGATTACTGCCAGTAACGGCTGAGTTTAGTCCGGTATCTCCTCAAGCCGGACAGCAAGCAGTTAGCGATCCGATCAGTGGCGCAGACGCAGACACGGACACCGATGCAAAAAAGCTGTTAAGTGAAATTGATCGGTTGAAAAAGAAAATTGTTCGCACCAAGAATGCAATCAGTCGTGAACAATTGCAGCGCGACGGTAATGTATTTTTTAACTAATTGTTTGATGTTAAGCTATCTGACAACGCCGCATCTTTGAAATTCAAAAAGTAGCGACTTTCTCTTAAGGCTATTTGTCAAATATATTTGTTATGAGACACACCTTTATTTTATTACCAGTGGTATTGTTTAATTATTTCGAAAATTTATTAACTATTAATACACGTCAATATGTTGGCATAGGTTGAAGACTAAGGGTTTGTTTCAAAATTTAACCAATTATTGATAGCTCACTTTTTTTCTTTTTTATAGCCTTTTAAAATTTATATATGCAGTAAGACCCTGGCTAACGCTGTTTTTGTATTCGTAAAATTGTGTACAGCGCAAGGTTTCCAAATATTTACATAACATCCCAAATAGTAAATAGTAATTACTTTGCTTGTTTGATGAGGTGCTGTACAGACGCATTTTTATTATTTCAAACATTTGTTGACATTATTGTAAGTACAAATTTATATAATACTAAAACAATTAATACACAATGACAAATATTGTAATGTTTAATCGTGGCTGATACTGAAAAATAAAAAAAGAAAGCAGCCAGAAAAAACATTTTACTGGAAACCAACTATCAATCTTCCCCTTAACTCGTTATTTACATGTTAAGATAGCCTCATTTAGCGTTGTTTGATATTACCTTCTACTTTGATGGAACATATCCAGCCCGCTTAGCGGGGTCTTGTGGTATTTTATTCGCTGGTAAAAGTTTGTTTACTTCATCATATACAAAAATATTCTTATTTATGTCTACAAAATTTACAAATTGAGCATTCAGTGATTTGATCATTTTTGAGAAAACCATAAAACTCTAAAAACTGTCTTTAAATTTCCACTTGGGCACAATATTGCCTCTTGTAGAAAGTTATATATTTCAAACTAGGTTATATCCAATACGTAATAAATTGAAGTGTAAATGCTTGTCCTTATATTTTCAAAATTAAATAAAAACTACATCACAAATGTTTTTCGAATTCTTTAAAAGTCTTTTAACTGGTAAGGTATTATTTTACTATAATATCTGCAATGTTCTAAAAATCTCATTAAATGGTCTATCTATGCAACTGAAATTTGTTAATCTGAGGTATTCCACCTAATTAATGTGAAAATATTGTCTATGAAAATGCACTTTTTACGTTGGAACCACTTAAATAGTCCAAAAGATTTCAGTGTGTTGAGTAATACCATTTAAAAACTATTTGATTAGGTTATGAAAAAATATAGGCATTATAATTCCAAAGGAAACGTTTATTTTGTCTTATTGAACTTCAGATCAAATTTTAAGTACCTTCCTATTAACTTATAGAATTAAAATACGTTGAATATTATGTAACCTCATGTGGAGTTTAATTGACTAAAAAAAGACAATTTTTACGAGGGGGCACGTTTGACTAAACAGTTTAAAATTTCCCTATAAATGTCTATTTTTTTGAAAATTAAAAAAATAAAGGTGCCAAAAAAATAAACAATACCACAATCACTAATTCAAGGACTTTACACGTTTTTAGTAAAGCAAAATGGTATTTTCTGTTCCTTCTGTGCCATAGTATTGGCGGAGATTACAGTATTACCGTTTTAAATTTTTATATGCATCTCATTTGGAGCAAAAATGGCTGCGATTTCATAACAAAATATTATAAGTTACAAAAAATTGTGGACGAGAAAATTTGCTCCTCCGTTTATTTTTGCACCAAACATGATATGTAAAAAGTACATCGTGGCAATATTGTAGTTTCGTCCTAGGATACAGAACGTACAGTGGAAACTATTTTACTTTATTCAAAAAATGTAATACTTTTAAAATCGTGAATGCAGCATAAGAGTAAATAACAAATAAGTTATGTTGTAATACAACGATTCCTAAATTTTTTTGACCACAACCCACTACCAGGTTTTGGATATTTCGCCGCTTACATTATGGAAAAATATTATTAATTTGTAAATTAATTTTTATTTTTTAATAAAAATCAAGTTATTTATTTGTTTCCTTCGTTCACAAAATTAAAAAATAATTATAGGAGAAAGTATAAAAAGCTAACAATCATACGTATTTGAAACTTTAGTAAATAAAACAAACTTTTTTCACGGCTTGCTGCTGAATCATAGCATATACTTCGCGAAGCTGTAGTCACTTATAAACATAGTTAATGCAAATATAATTCTTATATTAGTGTCTCTTTTTTTGTTTTAAATTTTAAAAATTACTGTACTAATTTTACGCTACACTAAATTTAAAATAAAACAATTATTATTATGTTCTTTAAACATCTATGTAACATATTAATGTTGACTTTTGTTTTAGAAAACGTAAAAGAGTACCTGGAATTGTCTCAGAAATCAGATAAAAATCAGCTTAGCCGTATTAAAACAGTATTCGAGAAAAAGAACCAAAAAAGTGCTCATACCATTGCGCATTTGCAGAAGAAACTTGAGAATTACGATAGGAAATTATTCGATTTGGAGAGTTGTAATTATAGTGGTGCTTCTGGTGGCGTAAAAGCGGCGAATTTTCGACCAACTCGTGACGTGCTCCGTGATGTTAGTCAAGGATTGAAAAGTGTGGGTGGTAACATTCGTGATGGAATCACTGGTTTGGGCGGCAGTGTAATTTCAAAGCCGCGCGAATTTGCTCATTTGCTCAAGAATAAATTTGGCAGTGCCGATAATATCAACGAGCTTTCCAGTTAGTTGTTTTTTCACATGAGAATTTGGTATCGTGCTAATTGTAGAGGGAGTTTTGATCATAAGGAAAATTTATAACTTACAACTTTAGAAGAAAATTAGCTATATTATCAATATTATTAAAACTAAATTAAATAGTAATAAAATTTAGCAAAATCATTAGTTAAAAATATTTCATTCATAAAATTTCATGGGTAAAAACGAATTTACCAAACTTTTGTTATGAACAGAAACATTAATTATAAACTCAGTTTCGAAAAACCCTTTTCATCATTATTGGAAATAACAAAACATGTGTGTAATAGTAGAACGGATGATGAAAAGAAGCCAACATCTAACAGAACAGCTTATTAAGTGATAAAAATAACATTTAGACTCATTAACACGAAGAACGAAAAAAATCAAGCATTGAATCCATATTTAGCACATTTCGATCTGTTAATAGGAATTGGAACAACACTTGATTTTTTTCGTTCTTCACGTAAATGACTTCGGATATTATAATTATCAGTTAAGAAGCTGTTATATTAAATTTTGGTTCTATTCATCATCCGTTTTATTTTTACATATGTGTTTTGTTATTTCTAATAATGATGAAAAGGATTTTTCAAAGTTGAGTCTATAATTAATGTTTCTGCTCATAACATTTTTTTAAGATAAAAAAATTATTTTCTTTTTTTACAAACGAGAATAAAAAATTTAATTTTTTAGTTAATTCATGAATACTGTGCTTAATTTCAACAAAATATTATTAATTAAACGTTATTTTGATATTTTTGGAATATTTGTTCAATAGCGTATAGAATAGTACTTCTCAGCCTCTTTTGGTTCATGTTCCACCAAAATGCTTCTAAATATTTGTTGCCCTCCTTTAAAAAAATTAAAATTCTAAGGTTTAGCCTGGCAAGACTAAAATTATTAATTACCTTTCTCCGTATGTATATTAAAACCAAAAATGTTTAAAAAAAAATATAAGTAAATTCAGGACAATTAATGTAATCCTTGAGTTTGGTGACTGCTACAAAGACCAAATGACCACCTAAAATTCTCATGACCCATGTAATAAACCTTCGTGCCCTACTAGTGGGACGTAGGCCCCTAGTTCTGAACCACTGGTATAGAACTTAAATTTTGATTATATATATGTATATGTATGCATTTTCCAAGATTTAAAGAAATTCTTAGTTAAAAATAATGTCTCGAAATATAGAGTTTTATTTGTGTATGAAATTATATTGTTGGTTCAAAGTTGGCGATTTGAATTTTAATTAAATTCAACTTTTTATTAATATATTTCACTAGAAAAAAAACAGACCTAATCAGACGAAGAGGTTTTATTTACTCTGAAACAAACTTTTGATAAGAAATGGGGCTTATAACATACATGGTCTCATTAAAAAGAAAGAACACACACACTGATATTTATAACAGTGATAACAATGACTGTCATTAATAACAAAGGAAAGCCTGGTGTAAGGGGAATATAAACAGAATACTATTGATATGTATTTTCAGTGTGGCGACTTTATCTCTATGAAAATCTAATTTAGGGTTAAAGTCGAAAATTTAATTGAATACGATTTTAGTATTTTTAGAGTGTATTCGAAACTTATTTTCCTTTATTTTAAATGTTATGTGTAAATAAATAAAATAGAAAATTTAAATCTAAAATTAGTTGTATTAAATTAAACAAAAGATATGAATTCAATATTATTTAGTAACTTAAAGTGATTAAATACTTACGAAATTAGCTTATTAAGTTGATAAGAGTGTATTTAGTCTCTGTTCAATATTTGTGCAATGAGCTTTACATCAGAGTAAATTTTGATTTGATAGAATTTTCATTTAACATAATAACGACTAATAATCTTGTTTTTTAAAGATTAAGCTATTTTTTATTTAAGGTATTTGTTGAACAATTTTTTTATTTGGTAGAATAGAAACTTTAATTTAAGTGTAGGCTGAAAACTTAGCTATAATAGTGAACAGAAATTTGCTTAAACACATTTATTGAATGCAAAGTGGGTATAATTTTAATAAAAACTGAAGATTTCAATGTAAGTTTTTAATTAAATAGCTTGGTACGTTGGATCGTCATCGTCAACTGCGTCGGCGAACACGGTCATAACTACTGCGTCAACTAACATATCAACACCGGATCAAAACCGAAGCGCCACTGTTGGCAACACCAATCAGTTGGACAAGCGGGTACATGGTTCAGCTACGTTACCGGCTAACGTATCGCATTCATTTCTTCATAAGTTTCCAAGTGAAGAGGAAAGCGAATGTAGCAGTATGACGTCGGAAAGTGTGCCGGGGTTCTTAAGAAATCATATTTTTAATTATCTTCGTAATAAAATTGTTCATTGATTGATTTGATTGCGTGGTGTTTAATTTCAAATACATCTCTGCAAACAAAATGTGAGGAATTTCTCACAGTGATATCACTATTAATATCAAACTTAAGAATCAGAAAAATTAATTTTCTTGATTCATTTTCCAAAATAAGAAAATTAAACAGTGTTATGAAAATGATTAAATTACGAAGAAAATAATAAAAGTTTTTAAATTTTTAAAGCTAATTTTGTCAAACACTTATTTAGGAATCCGGCTGATGACTTGTCATCGTCTGCAAACCTTGATGGTACAGCTACTGGCGCGCTGGCATCATCAGTCGCAACAACAGATGCATTGACGACGGCCAATTTGTGCAATTTAAAACCAATTTTAGTTGAATTACAAGAACGGCGAGAAGAACTAGATAAGTGCAAGGAGGAATTAGAGTCGTTACGCAACTTAACCAAAGACGTTCAAGTGTTAACTGGTGCTCTTCAAGAGGAACGGTTTCGTGCTGAGCATTTAGAAGAACAAGTAAACGACTTGTCTATTCTTAACGCATTTGCGTCCGAGATTTTTCTCATTTACATTGTCAATTTACGGAAACATAGTGAAAATTTAAAGCTAAATAAATCTGTGTTAACACTTTCCTTTAATTCTTTTTTAATGAAGCTTGTAATCAAGATTAATTTGAGTGACGCGAATGTGTTAATATTTACTATTTTGATTTCTGTATTTAATTTTTAATGGCTTCAAAAATTACACAAAAAGATTCTGTCAAATGCCGTCTAAACATGACTTATCATTGGTCATTTTAGATTTAGCACGCTCAACCTGATGTGAACCATCGATGGTTCACAAGCATTGGTTTCATTTGGTGGTATGAACTACACGTAGTTCTCTGAAAAAGGAAAAAATATTAAAAGCAAACGAGCGCACCAGATGAATAAACAACTAATAACACTAGCCAACAAATTTTGACTTTTATTTTTTTCCAAAAACTGAATGCGCATTTTATCTTAGTACCTTACTAGTTATAAACAAAAACGGAAATTATTTCGATCTGTACTCGTATGTGTTTTCTCAAACATGAATTGTTTTTGAAGTCATTAGACGTTTTTTAACCCACTAAATTATGTTAACTTATTTCACTCACAATACAAAAATTTAACTTTTTTATATAATTTTTATACACATCTTCGATTTCTTTTCTTTTTTTTAAAAAAACATGGCGACTCTTCTTAAATATTTCCTAAACTGTGATGAATGATTAATGTCTAGACGATGGGAATTGATAAGAAACGTATTTTTAAAATATAATTTATTATATGGTTGAAATTCGTGATACGTATCAAGTCACATATTACTCTGTGTGTCTGTGGTGAATGTTTTTCAAAATGGAGTTAAACACCGTTAATGGAATTTAAAACGATCAGTGAAATTGTGATAAATATATTATCATTTTTATAAAATTTTGTGTGCAAAAATACAAAATTGTAAAATTATGTTGATATAATTTAGTGTGCTAAAACGTCTGTTAGTGTTAAATAAAAAAAAAACATTTCACTTACTCGTTGTCAAATAATCATTGAACTATTTTTAACGTATTTTCAAAATCTGTTCTTATAAGTAGAATAAAAACATTTTCAATTGTTTTTTCATTTTTAAATAATTTTATTATGCATAAACAAATATCTAAACCATTTTATACAATTTTAGAAATAAAACGGTTGTATTTAAGCATATTTAATTGTATTCTATTAATTATAAAGAATAAAGATCAGTTTTTAAAATTAAAATAAAACAACAGATTAATGATTTAACGGAGTTACACCAGAATGAAGTTGAGAATTTAAAGCAAGCTTTAATCGATATGGAGGAAAAGGTACAATACCAAAGTGAAGAGCGTCTGCGCGACATTCATGAAGTGCTAGACGGATTCCAAACAAAGATCTCGAAGCTGGAACACATAACGTTTCAGCAGCAACAATACGTGTCATTGGACAATTCAACGGCCCGGGCACTTGCTGTTAAAGTCATCAATATCGTCCTTACCATTTTGCAAGTTGTTTTGTTATTGGTTGCTATGCTGGCCGGCATCATGGTACCGTTTTTCCGGACACGGTTTCGATTCGGTGCCACGGTGCTTTTTGCATTCCTTGCATCCATTGTGCTAAACCAGTGGCCGGAGGTTAGCGAAATTGGCTCGCATCTGGTCATGCGACTCAAAAGATTCCTGGCTCCAGATCCAGTTTAGATAATATATTTTTCGTGCTTTTGCTTTTTTATTCCACTGTCCTTACTGTTGAATGAATTTTTTTTTAAAAAAAGACGAGTAATTAGTTCTTCTAAGGCTCAGTTTGTGCCGTGAAAAGTGTACATGTTATAATTGATTCAGTTAAAAGATCTTTTAATTAAGAACTGATTTAGGTTAATTTTTAGTTATATGAATATTTTTGATGAAAGAAATATATTTTGACTTTTTTTAAAATGTATTTTCAACGTGGCTAATTAACCCTTTCACGACCAAGGGAAATATTTTTCCCTTCTACAAAAATCATCGATTGTTTAATTGTTATTTTATCGATATTTTTTTTACTAAATATCAAAATAAAACGTATGTTTAAGGCGGCAAATGTGTTTCTGAACGAATAAAAAAACTGTCAAATTTTATTGTGTAAAAACTAAAACATTCGCGGACTGAGTTAATAATATCTTGAGAGTGTTTTAGACTTGGGATTAGGGGGAGTTTTCGAAGACTGCTTAAAAGGAAACATGAAAACTTAAATGCTGATCTTTAAGCGTCAATGTTAGTTACTACTATTATATGTAAAAAAAATGGGAAACACTTGAGTGTTCATCCCCATATTCATCAGTCGACTAATTATAGATATTTGGTGATTGGGATTCCCCGAAAATTTATTTTCGGATTAAAGAGCGCTTCGCACAGCCTAATAATATTGTTTTAATATAAATTTGACTTTAAAATTTTTTTTCCACACGTTTTCAACTCAAATGGGGATTTTTTAATGCGGTGTAAAATGTCTCTGATGTTTGATTTGTTGGACTTTTACAACTGTTAAAGATCTAATAATATAGAACAGCGTAAAGCGTGCTGTAGGTCTAAAAGAGAAAGAGCTCTTCTATGGGAAATTATTTTTCGTTTTGCTGTAATACATGTACGCATATGTATGCCCAAAAAAAGGTTACAAATTTGCAAAGCCTAAATGAAAAATGTGATAAAATTTTTTTTAGTTTATTTTAAATTTTAAAAAAATTGTTTAAAATTAAAAATATATTTATACAAGGCAATTTTATTCCGTTCTTAGTAAACGCCTTCATGTCCGGCATATACAGCAGCGAGGAAATACATTTTAATACTTTGTTTAATAGTTTTGTAAGTTAGACCAAAATGGAAATGCTCGGAATGAATCGAAAAAAGTTTTTTTTTTCTTTCAAAAGAATAAAAATGGGGCGTTCCATAATGTAGCTACTAAGAGAAGTCAACGTATATTCTTATTCTTTGTTTTTAAACGTATAGTAGCCTAAAGTTGTTCTGTGGTTATTAACCCTCCGCGCTCCGCGCGTTTTTGTACCATTGCCTACCAGCAACTCGGCACATTTTTGCAGTAAGACGAATGAGAGACTGAGCACGGTTTAATTACAGATAACAATTGCCAACGCCAACGATTGCGCAACATTGCAAGCATAAACATTATAAAAACATTGGGCTCCGTTGCGGAGCCTACAGAGTTACGAAATGAATGACTGATGGCTTCGTAACGGAGCCTATGGACCGCGAAGGGTTAACTTATTAACTAATTTAGGTGGCATTATTAATTTTAACACCTTAACGTTCGGCATTTTTTCATTTCTATCTCTGGTTTTCGAAGAAAATAATTTAAATTTGAAGCTAAATAAATCTGTTTACTTTTTTATTTTAATCTTGTTTAATAAGGATTAGTGATTATAAAAAGCGCTTAATATTTTCCTTTCCTAAAGCCAAATGTAAAAGAATTGGTGTTAATTATAATCAAGAAACAAACACTGAATTATAAAAAATATTCAATTCTATTTTGTACACTTTTATTGGCTACAAATCAAAAGTTTAAGAATTGCGCACTGAAGTTGTATCAAATGCAGAAGCACGATTTTTATACTATTTAATGGTGATCTTTATTACCGAATAAATTTGTTTTATGTCTTTTTTTATAATTCATTTTAATAAAGATAATGTTTTTTGTTATATGATTATAGATTATAAATGATTTATCACTTCATA
>AGDA01056587.1:0-14593 GCA_000281935.1 Mengenilla moldrzyki | reverse complement strand
TAGTTTGCATTAAGAAACAGTGTTGAATTTAGTGCACGTGCATAAATTAAATTGGATAAATCATCTTCAAATTCTAGTCTATCGAGTTTTAAACGGGAATCCCCTGAGTAAATTTTCAGTATTAAAAAACTTTTTTATTTAGTGTTCATTATGGGTTTTTTTAAGAAAGCATAGAATATACTCAGAATTTAGTTTCAACCACTTCTGTGTAATATATTATTTAATATAAAATCTATTTGTACTTTATGTTACTTTTATTTTAAAAAATTGAAGTAATTGTAGACACTGCAATTGAATATTTTTCAGATTTATTATTGGTTTTAAATATCGTTTTATAATTTTTTTTTAAATATGTATACATTCGGGAATTCTTATTAAAGTTGAAACAATGTAGAAAGTTCAAATTTAGTGCTAAAAATGTTAATATTCTTATACTGTTTCTATTCAAGTGCGAATTTCCGAATGAAACCAATATGTTAAAATATGTTTTAGCATGCTATTTTAAAAATTGGCTATAAAAATAACGTAATGAGCCTTTGTATCGATTTACTTTTCTCCATTTTGATTGATTGAAAACACTTTATGAATGCAACAATTTCGAAATGATTAACGCAGGAAATGAATTTTAATCCAAAGGATTGAAGATTTTGACTAAAAAAATTGTGAAAGTTTTCGTCTAATTTAAATTTTCCTTTATTTGTGAAAGCACTTTCAATTAAAATTTCATCTTTAAAGAAGCAAATCAATAATAGCAAATTACTTGTCTCTACCATGTTTTTAATTAGATAAAAAAAAATTACAACTTATTTTTATTGAAAATTAAACTTACATTAGAATAAAGAATTACACCGAACAAAGTTACGAAATTCATTTTATTCTCAGATAATTACAATCGATTTTAAAAACTTCGCTTATCAATGAAACAATAAAGTGGAAGTGATTCTATCTTTATATTAGAGAAAATTCGTAGTGTGTGGAGTACACAAGTTTTTTAATATATACAAAAATTTAAAGAAAAAATGGGGAAATTATTAACAGAAATTTCACTTTTTTCACTCAATTAATCTGACAATACCATAATAATGACTCAGACGAAATATGCCGCATATTGGGACTGCGCCAAAGGCGGCTTGAAGCCGTATTTGCGACTCTGATAGTACTGCTGTAGCTGTAAGTTTGATGGTATATACATTTCGAGCAATGATTTTTGCTTTTTCAAAATAGGACGTTTAGTAGATGTCACTTCACTGGCGCGGCCAAGGCTACTGAATAGATTTGGCCCAAGACCAAAAGCTGTAGAAGTCGGTACTAGCAGCATGAGCATAACTACTGGACGATCAGGGCTTTTTCTTTGACCGATTTCAGATGTTGGATAGTAATATAAGTAATTTGATCTTGCTGATGTCTTTGATGATTTCTCCGGCATTTGGTACAGTTCGTAGTAGACGTGCGACTGTGGTGCTAAGCTGAGACTGTTAGACTCTGCTTCAAGACTTGTTTCGTATTCTGGTAACTTTTTGCTAGTTTCACGATCATAATCAAGCATTACAAGTTTTTGGTCGGCTCGCAAATAAGATGTTGTTAGTGTGCAAATGATTAAAAGAAACAGCATTATTGTTAACTTTTTTCGATGAACTTGATCTTGATTTTATTAAACTTGATTTGTAAATGAAGTAATTGTGACCAAATGGACTTCTAATTATATGACGGATGGTTCAATAGAGAAAAGTAGAAGAAAAGTGAATGTATTCGCATTTTTCGGCACTGGTCATTTCATTTTCATTTCGATTTCAATTATTAGTATACATTTCTAATTTTCCTTTTTCCTACTTTATAATAAGTCGATTTACAAAACGTGTAATTTATATACAAGTGAGTACAGTGTATACAAACTTGTCTATGCAGAAATTAAGTGAACGTCCGTAGCGTTCTGACTTATATTGCTATTTATTTATCAAATAATAAATTGAAATTTTGAAAAATCATTTCATTTTCATTTATCTTTTTATTTTTACTTTCTACGACATAAAAGTGTTTATAATCAGCTATTTTAAATTCGAAACTATTATTAAAATTTCCCTTCAAATTGACAGATATAGACTTAATAAATTTTTTTAATTGCAGACTAAAAAGTAATTAGTTGTAGAAGTACAATCAAGTTAATTAAAATAAAAAAATGGATCCACAGCATTAGTTATTAATTTATGACACATTTATATTAAATCGACATTACATGATCACACCCATATAACATTTTTTTTAAAAAAAGTATCTGAAATTCATCTAATTGTATCTTTTAGTTATAAACTCATATTAAGTGTCTGAAATGTATCTAAAACTTGAATTTAAACAGTTACGACTATTTCATGCCTTCTTGTTAGCTAAAAGAGATCAAAGTTACATCTATTTGACACCTAAAATTCAAAAAGTTTTATAAAAGTATATATTTTTCTTACCCGACTAAATTGTATCTAAATTAGTCTTGGAATTTATGTACTTGGAATATTAAAAGAGATATCTTTTATACGATTTAAAATTAAATTTAGTTTTATTTTAGATACAAAATATTCTCCGGGTGTGTACATTTTATTCAATACATTAAATTATTTTTTTCAGGATAGCCTTTAAAGTCTTATAACACTAGGAAACACCAAAATTTTACCTCAAACAAGCAATATATTTTCTGAAATTACACGTTAAGTGTATGACAAAAATGGAAAAAATTTTGAATTTTTAGTGGCCAATTTTTTGGAGGAGGGCAAAGTGTGTTTTTCCAATATAAAAATTTTTTTTCTGATTAACCAATTGGTAAAATGATTTGAAAAGTAGCTTAAAAAATTTAGCCAACCAATGTTTATGTTCGACTAAAATTTCGTCTAAATCCAACGTAGCTTCAATAAATATTACATTATTCAGCTTATTTATACTTATATTGCGTGCTTGAACTTATTTATTGAACAAAATTGCTGTATAAATGAATTAGTGTCGGGTCCCAACAACCCCCAAGAAAAAAATAGTTTTCTTCACTTCCTGAAACACCAAATTACACCCTAATTTACTTTTGATAATAAAAATTTACTTCCGTCAGTTTTTTATTTTTTCGGATTTTTAAGGTCTACTTTCATCAAGTGCCGCATGTACCTCAATTTTACTATGCAATTTTCAAAAAATTATAATAAAAAAAACGGCTTATTGTAAATTGTTTTTTTAAGTGCCAAATTGAAGAAAAACTATGAATTTTATGTCAGGGTAGTTAGTTTTCTGCAGGCGTTTTTAATTTTTTTGAAAAATGAAAAAGAAATTTTTAAAAATGGTAAAAAATACGATTTTTAGCCGTTTTTTTGAATTTAAAATATCATATCTAAGGCCCCATGCGTTGGATTTAAACGAAATTTTGTTCGAACATTAATATTGGTTGGCTAAATTTTTTAAGCTACTTTTCAAGTCATTTTACCAATTGGTTGATCAGAAAAAAATTTTTATGTTGGAAAAATATATTTTGCCCCCCTCCAAAAAATTGGCCACTAAAAATTCAAAATTTTTTTCATTTTTGTTATACACTTAACGTGTACTTTCAGAAAATATATTGCTTGTTTGAGGTTAAAAAAAAAGTTTGCGTAATTAAACGCAAGAAAGCAAAATATGCTACATTTTTGGGCAATTTTATTTGATTCGATTAAAGGTTTTAAAATGTTTTATTTTTGAATTACATCAAAGTAAAAACAATATATGTCATAATTGTTTTTACACTTATACTAATTGACCCGGCGAATTTCATACCGCCTAACAATCAATAAACATTATGTTAATATACTGTAATGCTGTTATTTCTTTTGTTAGGTACAAAAAGAGACGAAGTGGGTGTTTCCATTATCATTAAATATTTTATTTACCTTGTTTTAGAAGTCGATTTATTATTTTTTTACTGAAAAAATTGCTTAAATACATTATAAATAAGTAAACAGTGTTAGCATTTTTTATTTTTCGATGCGTACTCTGCAATTTACGACGCTAAAAAGGGTAAAAAATCAAAGATTACTGAAATAAAATTAGTCGCTTCCAGATTATAAGTGATATATATAATATATATAAAATTCTAATTCTTTATGTCGGAACGCTCAATTTATTGTCAATTTGAACACTAAATTTGAACTTTCTTTGTATTTTCAAAAGAAAATTGAAATTTCCAAATGCACACAGGATGTTTTTAGTCGATGTTTCCAGACCATTTGATATTTTACCATGAAGTAATGTAAAGGGTTGCGGCTAAAACGGGCGCAACGATCGCTTCTAGTAGATATAGATTACATTAGTTTTAAAGTTAAAATATATGTATTCTCAAATTTTATCAACTTCACATTCACATCTTACGCAAATATTTGTATTTTTTTTAATTTTACGTATTTTTTCAAATATTATTTTTGAAGCCAAAGTTAAGAAACTAAACTTCTTTATATTTCGCACCCTTAAATTTATACTTAAAACATAAGTACTGTTTAAATACTCACAAAGACATATTTCTCATACTTATATGGGAACTGTTTTATTAGAAAATAAAATAGCCTATTACTTACAAATTTGACTAAAAATTAGTTTAAACAATCTTGCAACTAATAATATTCTATAGCATTAACAAATTTGAAAATAGCAAAAACCTAAATTTTTAAAAACGAACAACTTTCTTCTTGGTTAGATGTCATTATTACTACATATTATTTTACAACATATTCAAGTAATGCCATACAGTAATTTTAATTCATATTTGACTATCCTCCGTACAGCCCTGGCTTCACTCCTAGCCACTTTTATCTGTTTTTACATCTTAAGTCTTTCTTTGGCGGTCAACACTTCAACAATGACGACAAGCCGAAACTGTTATAATTTATTTAAAACACAAGCGGCAAACTTCTACGAATAAGATATACAAAAGCTTGTACCACACTATGATAAATGCCTGCAAAATTTCGGCAATTATGTGGAAAAGTAGTTTAAATGTTGCAGAATTTAGTGCAATAAATAATTTTTCTTTATTTATACACAATTTAATTTTATTGTCAAACTGAACTTACTTCGGAACTTGCCTCGTATTTTTTATTTATGTATGTAGTAAAAAGCACTTAATATTTTAATAAATATTTCTTCGAAGTCTGTGCTAAAACATATTTTATAAAAAACAAACAATATTTTAAACAACTTTCCTGTAGGTTTTATAAATTTATCTATTTTTTGTGCTGAAAGTATTTTGAACAATTTTTGTTTATTATTTATTAACAAATTATGAATATAAAAAAAATTATGAGAAATTAAGAAGTTATGGAAGTAACTTGTCGGTTAAATAAAAGTACTGCTCTCCACCCTACCGATGTTTTAGAATGTGTTCTAGAGTTTAAAAAAGTTGAGAACCCGCCTGCTTTATAACCGTATTAGATAATGATTTAGAAAATTTAATTATTTAAACGGGTATAATATTAATTAAAACACACAATACTTTTTCCAGCGTGGAAACTTGAAAACATTAGTGCTTTTTAGAAGATTAGAATAAAATAATCTCACTGTTTAATGGTCAATTAAAAAGATCAGGTTATAAATTCGAATACTAATTGAATTTATTACATGAATTAATATTATTTTATTATATTTTGATAATTGACCCGTTGCCACACATTTTTTATTCGACGATGTCACTCAAAACCACACCTTTTTTCAACAGTTTTATGGCATGAGAAAGCATGCAAAAAACAATTGACAGGTTATATGGCATGCTATACCTTTTATTCTTCGATTTATTAGTTAAAAATGAACAAATTTATGTATTATTAATAATAATGAGCATGACAGGTATAGCCGTCATTTGCGGCAACGGGTTAGATTCTTTAATCGTAAAAATTATAGTAAGAACGTGTAGGCCATTGACTTTATTGTTTTAAATATAACTTCTTAAATAATGACAATCGAAATTACTAGTCAAAAATTGAACAAATAATAACTGTCAATTTTTAAACAATTTCAAATAATTATATATTTATAATTTTATAGCTGTTTTTTTTTTTAAATCAAAAGTAAAATTTTTATTTTGAATAACGGTTTTAGAATAACTATTCTAATTTCGTAATGTAAATTTTTAGAGAATTTTTTAATTATACGAAACTGAATCTTATACGCAAAGTGAAATTAATTCGTAAATTTTGTCTCATTTCTGTATCTGTGTAATTAAGAAATGCACGAAAGCATTAAATGAAGTGAAAGATGTAGATACAAATTCATACAAATTACGTGAAAAGGTATCAAAGAAAAGCGAACTTATAATTATAATTTTTTAGAGGAAAAATATAAATAATAAAATTTCTAAAAAAATAAATAATTTCATTAAATTATAAAATGATCCTAAAATCTGCTTAGAACAAAAATCACTACTAAATTCTTTACTCCATAGGATTAAAACACTTTCACTCTACGTAAAATAATAATTATTTAATTAATTAAGTACTAATTTTTTTTGTAATTATATAAAAATTCTAATATTTAATTTTCAGTATCTGATTTATACAGACTTCCGATATAATCAGAAGTCTTATAAACTCTGTCATAAGTTGAATCATTTTAAAAACTTTCTGATGTTTGAAGCTTTTAGCACTTTTTCTATAGCTGTGTTCACTTTCTTTTTAAATGTTTTTCTCAAACCATGTTAATGATTAGCATCTAAGCAAAAAGTCCATTATCTCATGTCACATTAATTAATCTTAACAGTATAGCTTTTACTTTTCCGACATTAAAGAAATCAAAAATTAATTGACCAAAGAACTTAAACTTTTAATTACGAATTGTATGCACGCTTTGTTAATTAAATTGCAGTTATTTGACACTTATTGTTTTGCGCGTATGCATTCCTTTTGCGACATAAAGACCCACTTTACATTTTACTTATACGGTTAACTGACTTTTAGTAAAGCTTGTTTGCAAATTAGTGTACCTTCGAAATCAACATGTGTAGTGTAATTATTTTGTTTACTTTACTATCTTTTGGAGCTACAATATCGTTACGCGGAAGACAATGGAGACCCATTGAAGACGCTTTGTACTTGCACAATAAAAGTGGAGCTAATTCATCGAGGAATGATTGTATTTGGGCACAAGATCGTGACGTGTGCAATCCTAGTTTAGTCAGCTTGCTACTTCGCAATTCGAATGAAAGTTTATTAGTAAATTTGAATCAAAACGATTGGTTACGTAGTACATTTTGGTCACCAGATCATGAAAATGTGGTTCTTGTACATGGATATGCCAGTTCTCCAGATAGCCTTCCGATGCAGATTTTATTTGATGGTATAATAAAAATTAAACTTTAAAACATTTAAATTTAATTTCACTTTAGAATTGAGACTATATTTACGGATATATAATTTTATTTTCTCTTAAATTAGCGTATATATTTTATATGTATATAAAAAGTTATATTTAATTTAGTGAAAACTATTTTAATATACTTATTATTTATTCACAACCAAGACTTCTACAAATACTATTCTAAAAGTTATGACCTAGGGCTCAAATTATATTCGCTTTAAAATACCTTATAAATCTCCTTTTTGTTTCTAAATATATTATTACTATTTTTGATAAAAGATACTTCCTTACTGAACTTTTTTACAAGAAATTTGAAATAATTATTAACATGAATTACAGAATAAAATTAAATCGTAGCTATTTAATAAGATAATGATATTGAAATAAAATTTATACGTAAACAGTATGTAGCACAGAGTAACTGCACTGAAGAAAGTATGCAATTTTAAATATAATTAATTTTTATAATTACAAAAAAAAGGATAAGCAGTATTGAATAATAATTCAAAATTATTATCAAACTTAAAGAAGTTTATTTTAAAAAATTATCATACGACTTTTTTCAGAAAAACTTGGAATTTATGCTTTAAAATTAATAAAATGTTCCAAATGATTTAGTTTGTATTTGTTTACTTAGTAATGCAGTTGGAAGCTATACTTTTTTCGTACGATTTGCCCCTACCCTATGTGCCAAATCATGTTTAAAAAAGTTTTTTTAAGTTACAATGATGTTGTATATACGTTATTCCTAATGTTTTGAAGCATGATAACTTTCTAGTTGTGAAACACGTTTATAACACTTTTTTGTAATATATTTTTGAATGTTAAATTTGTTTAAATTATCACTCCAAGCCTTAATTTCTACCCTTTTGAATTTTAGTATACTATTTGGTGAGCAATCTGGCACCTATAAAAATATAAGATTTCACAGGTGTCACCGATGAATATTTTAACGAGACAATTGAGATCTCGTCTCGTTTTGTCTCGAAATTGAGACGCAAAACATTCTTAATCACGAGATTAAGATATCGTCTTGTATTTCAATTTCGAGACAAAACGAGACGAGACTCTTGTTAAAATGAGATTCAATTTTTTACCTATATGTTAAATCATGTTGCAAAACAAATGTAAAATAAGCTTTAAAACAATATTATAAAAATATGTTGATATAACATAAAAATAATATAAGCAATATATTGCAAAATAAATGTTAAAAAAGTTTCAAAACAATTTTTAAAAATCATTTAAAATATATTTTTTACATTATTATATTATTATAACACATTAACATGTGTTGTGGCACGCAGGGCATAGCAATATGTAAGAATTTTTTTTATACAAAATATTAATCAAATTTATAACCATTTCAGCTTATTCAAAACAAAATTTGTTCAATATTTTTATGCTGGATTGGAGCCGACTAGCAATAGTGCCTTGTTATCCAGCATCCGTACATAATATGCAATTTGCAGCGAAATGTTTAGCACAGTACCTAGCGTTTTTACGTGATAGTGGAGTACGTAACAACCGAATTACTTGCATTGGGCATAGTCTAGGAGCTCATTTGTGCGGACAGACAACACGATATTTAAAATTTAGATTGCAAAAAATCATTGGCCTGGATCCAGCACGTCCGTTAATACGAGATTTGAAAATGTATCATTTGGACAGTGGTGATGCATTTGCCGTTCATGTGTTTCATACAAATGGCAATCATTACGGATCATTGAAACGACTAGGTACCGTTGACTTTTGCTTGAACGGTGGTCGAATGCAGCCTTACTGTAGTAAGGAACCGGACGTGAATCTCTGCAGCCATTTAAGTAGCGTATGCTACTTGGCTGAGAGTATATATGATTACTTTAATAGTTCTGATCGCATCTTTAACAGTAATGCTAAGCAAGCCGAAGTATGTAGTAGGCGTTGCAATGATGGACAACGTGTTACCGTTAAAAATATGAAACCATTACCAATAGGTCATCTTACTGATATCAAGTAATTTTCTTTATATTTTTCGATAAAATAATAAAAAGGTACAGTGACTAAATATATATATATATATATTAGTAATGTCTAATTTTTTATAAATTAAACTTATTAAATTAAACATAAGATTCAATGAAAGCGACCAATAAAATTAAAAAAATAAAAAGAGAAAGGCAATTGAAATATATATTAACTCATTATTACTTTTTTCTCAGTGTATGTATGATTAATAAATTATAATTAATTTATATATATAACCAAAAATTGTGATTTTATTTAGGAATTTACTAAAAACATTTTATTTTAATAAACAAAAAAGCTAAAATACAATTTTTTCAGTTAATAAATTGTTATTTAATTTTTAAAATGTTTACTTTTCTTTGAGAGAAGAAAGTTTTGAATTATCACGTTCGCGGACACTAAAAATTTCAGGAAACTGCAAAAATAGACAAGCAATTACTTACGATAACACGATAATCCAAAAAGCTGATGTTTTCGCTTTAATCTCAAATGCCTAACTAAAGCATATAGTGCATTTAGCATGCGCATAGTTGCAAATAACAGAATTCATCAAAAAAAATGTACAAAGATAGTTAGCTCTTTCAGAACTTTACGAAATGTAGATGCTATAGCATTCACGTCCACAAACGTGTTAATAAAATTTAATGTGTACAAATACTAATATTTCGAATGGAATGAATTAATATTTATTAACTATTTAGAAGTAGTGTTAATTTAGGTTTGTGCTTACTTAAAAATTTGTGGAATTGTAATTTTTTAAAATGGCCGCTTCAGTTATATTTGTCTCAATATTTAAATTTTAAGTTAGAGTAGTTTCTAACAATTACAGTGATAACGTTTATTTACATTCGAACATAAAGCTTACTTTTATTGATTTACGATAGAATTGCATATCCGAAAAATCAATGATGGAATACATAAATAATTAATCTTAAATACACAGCATTAACTTCATGGAATACTTCTAAAATACACTTTGAAAATAGGGTGGATTGATACTGTAATACGTATTGAAATTTTAATTGACTATGTATATAATACATTACAAATCTTTTCAATTTTACATGTATAAAACATGTAAGTAATAATGGACACATTTTTCACAATAAAATACCCATAAGTCATTTTCAAAAATAGTACTCTGAACAGAGTACTTTTGCGTCACATCTACTCAGAATTACTCAACTTCTATATTTTATACAAGACCGAGTAAGTTTACCAAAATATCTTACTAATTGTACTCTTCACGGAATGCTATTTTTAAAAACGTTTATAGAAAAACTTTATTCATTTACAGGCGCTCGCTAGTATTAGCTACGCAGCACGTCGCACGTTGTTCTGTGAAAATACCGAATTTTTGAAAATGAAACTTGGGTTTTTTTATACTTTTTTTTAAAATATGTAATACATTAAAATTCACAGAAAAAAATCTATGAAATTAGATTTGAATTAAATAGCTAGTTTTAAATGGAATACAGTTGTAATATTTATGGATTTTACAACTTGTTACATTATTTCCAAACACATAAAATTTCTATAATTTTAAATGTATGTTAAAAGCGTATTATTTTGGCTATACGAGTGTAGATTTTAGTTTCAAAAAATATGTAATTGAATACAGGTATTTTAGTACAAATCACCTTGACACATCTTAGGGCATTTCTTTGTATGTATCAAAAGTGTTATATTTAAAATATCAGTACTTTGACTATTGAATTTTATACAAATTTTTATAAAGTTTACCCAACATTCGGTGTAAAATTATTGGATGTTAAAAACGGCAATGCTAGATTTAAATAAATAAATAGAGGTTACGTACCAGATGTTTAAAAAGTTTTTGTAACAAACTTACGCTTAAAATTTTTACTTTTATTATACAACACAGTGATTTCCAAAGTGTGAGCCACGGCTCCCCAGGGAGCCGCAATACTGTCATTAAGGAGCAGCGAAATATTTAATTAAACAATCCACAGTTTTCCAGCCTCAATATAGATGTTACTAAAACAGTTAAAATTAGATATTTTATATTATTCCGAGGAAAATAGTAAGTATAAATATTTAATATTCGCTCTTAAATGGGCAATCTCTTTCAAAAAAGGAACGTTTTCCAAATTTTCAATAAAGTCAAAAATTTAGAAAAAAATCTGATGAATTGAGCTACGAAAACAAAAAAGATTATTTAGGAAACTGCAAACCGGAGAAAATTAAGAGCCTCTGATATAACATATTTGTAATGTTACTTTAATATTAACAAAGTAGAACAATTAACTACGCTACTGAAATTTCAAACTAATAATGTTGCTTTTAAGTAGCTCCAAAGTTTATTAGAAACACATTACTATAATGTGACGGGTAACAATATAAAAACAGTACATAAAAATCAAAAAATAGAAATATTTGAAACGTCATCATTTCGGTTCCTAATCAATTTATAAAGCAGATTAATATTATAAAAGTTTAAAAAACTTTTTTTAATTTTAATTGTAAATATTGATTTTTTTACATAAATTATAAAATACTGTTTTTTTAGATTTTGCAGGGTCCTCAAATTACTCTTATGTACTCTTAGTTAATTATATTGAATAATACACTTTTTATTTATATGCCCTTAGGAATAGTATTTTAAAATTTAAATAGTGTTTTAAAATTATCTCAAATTTGATTTAATTATTGACTTGTTTAACATGTTACCCCTTCTTTGTAGCTACAGTTCACATTTTAAGAAATGGTTACTTTAATTATGATATATGGAATATAACCTAAGTAATAACAGTATCTTCAATATTGTAATTTTACTTCCTGTAAAGCATGTCAATCACTAAACTAAACATTTTAAAACTAAAACATGTTAAAACATTTTTAGACATGTTATAATTTTTGATCTGTTAACATTTTTTTGAAAATTTACAAGTTATTAATGTAATTGAACATATTCACATTTGAATTTCGCGGAAGTTTTACGTTTCTTTAAGCAACTCGGATTGAACAACTCTAGGAAACAAACACAATCGAACATTGTTTTTTATACCTATAATTAATGCAAGAATCCAAAAGTAAAATCTTAATAAAATATTATGCGCTATTCACGCTTAATTAAGTTAATTACACGAAAACTTTTTACGCGAATATTGTTATTATTATTGTACACCATGTAATTATTTCAATAACGATGATAAAGTAATAGCTAAGAAAAGAAAGTCGCTTGAACAGAAAATATAATTTCCCTTTTTCTTCAAGTTACAAATTTACTAATTGTTTCTTTTCCTTTCTGCAAATGTTCGCAGTGCTCACGGCACCTACTGTTGGAACGGACCCGAGGCACCAAATTGCAAAAATGACCGCCGCTGTTGTCCCAGAAGTGTTAAAAGTTTCTGAATTCTTACTTATTCAATAAACATTAATTATCGTAAAAAAGCTACAATAATAAAGATATAAAACGTTTAAAAAGCGCAAATTAAACAATTTTTTTGTCATGATATAAAATTGTTACTAAAATTTAACCGCGACCATGTAGCTGTTGCTGAGGTTTAAGCTTCTTATTAGTGTTATGCTGTGAATACTTGTCCTTCTGCGCACCGGCGACTTCTAATTCCGATTGATCTAAGTAGCCACTAGCAGCCGACAACGGATGGTAGTAATAATGAGCGTTATAGTCGAACGTGTTGCCAGATCCGGCTGCCGGTTCATAGTAACGACTCAAGTGCTGTATTTGCGGCTGAATATGCGTTTGTACTTGAGGATGCTGATGACCATGTGACTGCAGTTGCAAAAGATTTTGTAAAATATTTGCGTTAATTGGAATCAATAGCATTGTGGCATGTTGCGGTTGAATTAGCGGCTTTGCTAGCACTTGTAACGGCACATATTGCATCGTTACTGCCGGTCGTTGGTAATATCTTGACGGTAAAATGTATTGGCTATCTTCAAAACTTGTACCTGCCACTTGGTGTTGTGGTAAAGGCACGGTTAACGTCTGAGGTGTTTGCTGCTCCAAACCGTTGATGGATACAACCAGTAAAACCGTTAAAAAGTACTGAAATAAATTTAAATTTTATTCATAGATAAAATGATAGGTAAGCAATATACCAAGAAAATTTATAAGCATATTGAAAAAATAATTTTATAAGCATCTCATATATTTAAACTCAATATTTATTTCATATTACATATAGTTATTTAAATAAAATAAAATAAAAATTCAATATGTTTATGAAATTTTAATACAAAAAAATTAAATTTAAATTCATGCTTCTCAGTATAAAGAGATAAATTTACAATTAAAATTGTTCTCTTGGTACATATGTTGTTTTAATAAATACATGTACTTACCATAAACATTTCGATAACTGATGAAAACAATTCACAATTTTACTATTACTTCAATAATATACAAACTACGTTTGATTAATTAAAGAATTTTTAACTAATCTGTGGTTTTATATATCAGAATTTTTTCTTCTTTTTATTAGTATCCCACTAAGTAGCAAAATTTCTTATTGCATTCAACTATGACGATAATTTTCCAACATTTCAAATGATTTTGGTAATTAAATTTCGTTAAAAAGCCGAAAAAAGAACAGAATTTTGTCACACATACCGGCATATTATAAGACTTTTTTATATCTATTAAATTATGACTTTCACTATTTAAAAATTAGCAGTTATCATGCTACAAATAAATGTGATAAAAATACCTTCGTAGTTCTATCAAAAACTCATCCGCATTATTACCGAAGAGATGTTCAAGCGTGCAAACTACTTTCTCGGAAAATCAGCTCAGTTTTGTGAAAGTTTTCATTTCACTAAAACGTCTTATATTTTTCCTCTGATTGATTTCATTTTCCTAGCTTTAAATTTTATCATAAATTAATCATAAAATTTCTAATTTTCATTGATGTGTTTTCTTTTGAAAAAAATCCAAACAAAATCCATCAAATTTTTAATACAACAAATTACATGTACAAAGGAATATAACAGAGTTAGGATGTATTCAAAAGATAATGATATGCTAACCAAACTCATTCGACCGAGTAAAAAAATTCTATAATACTATAAGTGCATTTAATATGTATACATAGGGTTACTATACATCCCGGTTTTACTGAGACAGTCCCGGTTTTAAGAACTTGTCTCAGCGTCCCGACCAGTTGTTAAAAATGTTCTGGTTTCCCCAGAAAAAAAAAATATAATTTTTTTGTGTTTTTAATGGTGCAAATTGAAAATAATTCTTATAATGCTTTAT
>AGDA01056585.1:0-10982 GCA_000281935.1 Mengenilla moldrzyki | reverse complement strand
CTTCCCGACCCATTTTTTTATCATTTTTATTTCTTAAAGGTAACTTTTAATCTTTAAATAATAAACATTATATTAGGCATCATAATCTACATATAGACTTTGTTTTTGTATCTCTTATTTTCTAAAAACCCTTTTCAAAAATCTACTCATTGTAACTCAGAGATAAAAATCCGTTTTCGAAAATTCAAATAAAGTTATAAAAAATGTGACGCTATCGCAGCTTTGAGAAATTCTACTAACAAGCAAGATTCAAAATTACTTGATTAAAATAGTTTTGTGAAAGTTTTGTGAAAATGGTTTGATATTCTAAAAATGTCTTAAATATTGTAAGAGATTTTAGTGTTGTGAATTAAACGATATATATATATATATGCCATTAAGAAAAACATATAAAAAAACGTAATCCATAAAATCGTAATTTATTTTTAACAACAATGTCTTTAAAAAAATTAACAAATCGTTTGGCCCATCACATAAAACAAGAATTAATTTAACTTCGGTTTCAACTTTTTTGTTAACGAGCTCAGTTTCGATTTCTTTGATTTTTTATTTCCTGATTCATCGTTATTCAAGCTGGACGAGTCAGTCGAATTTGTTTCTTCGTTAATACTATTGCTACTGATACCTTTCAACATAAATTTACCAGTCGACATTAGTCTAGTCGTATCATAAATCATTGGTATTTGTGTCCAATCATCATAAATAAACGAGGCTGGCAACTGAATATCTTGAGATCGTGATCTGATCATCGGTGGTTTAGGTTTTATTCGAGCTTGTAGTTTAGGTATTGATACACTGTTTAAAGCAATATGATTTTTCATAAGTAATTCATCTAAAGACTTCTAGAATTCATTTTTCAAATCTCAAATTATGATTACACTAGTTGAAAAAATTTACGTAAAAAACAAAAGTATTATATTATTTTATAACAAACAGAACTCATAAAATTTTTAAAAAAATTATAAGTTTAAGTCTAAATGTATTATAAACTCCTTATATATGAATTTTAAGAGCTGACCTCTTGAACATGTTATATTCATAATCTTAATTTTATAACCATAATATATCGAAATAAATGTTACAAAAATTATGTTATTCTATTATATAACAAAAGTTATTTTGCAAATTTGTAATCATTAGAATTACATAAATTTTGGAACATAATGATGATGTATTATAATAGGAGCAAAACCTGTTAGTTAATCATGTTATAATAATATAACAGTAGTCTCGCTATTATATAAAGACGACATATGGTACATAATTTGAATTCTTACGATAAAACTACTCAAGCAAAAAATTATAGTCTAGAATTTTTCGCAAACTGTGTAATTATTATTCAAATAAAAATATAAAGAATTTTTTATTCTTGTAATGAATAAGAACGTTTCATTTGTTTCTAGAAGTTAAAAAATAAAATGTTTTTACTTCTCACTGGATATAATTGACGCATTATCATCTATTGTATTATCGCTTTCATGCTTAATTTGACTAACAGTTTCACCACTACTAGATGACTCAAACGATTCCTTCATCAATTTCGACATCATTGGCTTTTCACTAATGCCTAAATTAAAAATGCAATTACACAAAATTCTTCTAGTAAAAATTATACTTAAATGAAATAAAAATGAAACATTTAACTATTTACTAATTACTATTATTTTCAAATAAGAATGTTTAATTTGATCAAATCGATTAAGTTTATTTTTAAGCTTTTATTATAAAACAAAAGATAAAATATTTAACTAATATATTTGAGACAGCAATTCCCTAATGATATTAACAAGAAAGCAACCTGAAGTATCCTAATCCCAATTTTTTTTTTCAAACATGAAAAGAATTGAGGCTAAGATAGTACAATATTTAAGAAAGCAAGCTAAAATTGGATTGCGAAAATCGAAGAAAAAGCATACACCAGGAAATGCAAATTCAACACATTTAACCCTTTCGTCCCGGATGGTACATATGTGTACCACAAATGTGTGAAAACCCCTGGAACCTAAAATTATCGCTCGTTTTCAGTGGAAATTGTACCAGGCCGTTGTTTATGCGTTTGACCTTGAGGTTATGTACAAAAATGGCACGCTCTCTGCATGATTCTAGCTAGTCTAGCGCTATTTTCCATTGTCTGCACGTGGTTTTGTGCAATTTTGGTGTTAAAACGTGTTTAAAAGTTGTTGTAATACACTATTATTATTGAATATTATTAGAGTAAATCACCAGAGAGTAAATTACAAGTAAGTGATCAAAATAGTTTGAAATTAATTTTTTGGGTGGTACATATATGTACCACTATAAAAACCGGCTGATACATATATTTACCACAACCCTTTCTCGATTTTTTACCAACCCCTAAAAGATTTTCTAATTTTTATGGTAAATAATATCTATTATATAGCTAGTACACAGTAACGTGTATAAATTTTTTGATAAATTTCATGTTTTAGTATTCCGGGATGAAAGGGTTAAAGAGCTATAAACAAAATTATAATTCTATATATCAGTTCAGCGTTGGTTCTGTATCAACAAATTTTTCTATACGTTGTTAATGTTTTTCTTTTCAAAATATATATTTAGCAATCATAATTCTAATATACTAATTTATTTGACTTATCAAGGATGAATTAATTGCATCATTATTTAAAAAACTAAACTTTATCAAAAGCAAAAAGATTAAAATAAATTTAATTGTAGTCTAAATTAAACTTAATGCTTATAATGTCATTATTATTATTGTCGAATGTTAAAATTATAAAAATAAAAATCAGGACCTCAAACGAACCGATACCAAAACGAAATAAAATAAAATTTTTAAGCCAAGTCAAAATAAAATAAAATAAAATTCTTGTGCCAAGAAATAAAAATAAATCAAATTGAATTAATTGTTTTGATTTCGTTCAGATCAATTTTTTATCTAAAAATTTAAATTTGAACGGATACAATACCGATTCGAAATTATTTTTACAAGTTTGAAACGAAGAGAAAACGAACTAAAAATAATTAAAAATTTTAAATTAAGCCAAAAAATATTTAAAAACATTTCAATTTCCAAATAGTTTTTTTTCCGGGAAGGTAAAGGATATCCACTATTTAACTAGAGCAGCTATTCCCAACCTGGGGTACGCGTACTCCTGGAGGTACGTCGGAGATTGTTTAGAGGTACTTAAAAAATGTAATGGTGGCAAAAATTTAAAAAAAAATTATTTAAACAAAACTTACTGCCATCCTAAAAATAAATTATATTCTAAATTCTGTTTGTTTGATAAAATTACCAAGCAAAGAATTTTCTAACATTAAAATTTTTTTATTGAAAGGAATTAATGATATAATTTTAATATATACCCATATTATAAAATATTTAAATAAAAGTTACTACTTAATAACAGTCAAAAAATAATACAAATAATACAAACAATACAAACAATATGTTTTTGAAATGCAAATAATAAGAAGCAATTAACCTTGCATGCCACAAGTTTCAAAATTTCTGATAAAATTGCAACACCGACTTTTATAGACGCTTCAGCGGAAAACAATTTATTTTAGTCCCAACAAGACGTCTATAGATGTCGGAACAGTAAAAAATGTTTTTCACTTACATCTAAAGACTTAAAAATATGATCGAAAAGCACTTTTAAATATAACATCTAATGAAAGCTTGTTGTTACTGAAATACATATTTTCTTATTGCGACGTACATAAATGTTACTTGAACAAATTTGTCACAATTTTTTAAAATGATATTTGCATGGTAAGTATATTAAAAAATAATTTTCTATAAATTAATCTCTGAAAACAAATTTCTTACCATTTAAATCTTTTTCGTTAAAATAGTAACTATTAAAATTTTTTGATATTTTCTATGAAAATTGAAACCGAACACGTATACGTATACGAAAATCATATTATGCAGAAAAACATTTTTTTTACATTTTTACATATTTTATATTTTAAAATTTCAAATCTGAGCTAAAAGATATTTAGAAAAATAAAAACAAAAAATAAATAAATAGTTAGTTAATATAATGAATTAAAATAATTTAAAAAGGAATAATATTTAATAAAAATTAATAAAAGTGGTAACCCTGTGAAATGGAAGACATTCTTATAAAGTGTAAAGAAAAGAGAGGTATTTGTAAAGGGTACTGACATGAAAAAATAAAAAAAATAAAATTAATTTATTCAATTTTTTTAAATGCCGCTATTTAATAAAACTTTTTATTTTTTAATATGTCTACATTTTAATAAGTTATAAATATCTTTATGAAAACTAGAGATGAATATTGATTATAATAATGATCCTGATTTAACATCATTACTTTTATAAACAATTATTGAATAATCTTTAACAGTAACGTATTTTAGGATTTTTTTAAACATTATTTCGTTTAAAGAAAAATTAAACAAAATAGCTGTAGGCAAAAGTTATTAATAAAGGAAAATTCATGTTTTGCTTATTCAGTCAATACTAATTTTCTAAGTTTACGTAGTTTTAATTAAACACAATGTTAATAATTAATCGAAACGTGGTGATTTATTAATAAAAAATGAAGTTTTCTGAACTAAAAAAACACTAGAACCAAATCAGAACTGATATATGCGAATAAAGTTAAGAAAAAATACTGAAAGCCTGTGAGTAAATTGAGCAAGTATCATCTTCATTGTCATCTATTTGTCCACTACCAGAAGCGGAATTTGTATTTGTACTAGAATCCATCCGACCTATATACATACCAAAGCCATAAACTTAATAGGTAATAAATCATCAAGAAAAATTATTACCGGCACCATTAGCATTATTATTGTTACCAGTTGCTCCGATACGACTTCCAATGCCAAACTTACCACTTGGCTCATTACGATATAAAAGATTTTCGAGGAACGCAACACCTTTATTATTGATGATCGGAAAACCACATAATTGTTCAATTTGCTTCCATCGATAAACTCGTTCTCGCAATTCCACAGTGACTTCGTTCAAAGCTGTTCGTGCTTCCATTATTGTACGATCCAAATCATCAATATTTTTACCATGTGTTGACACAAAAGCACCAACAAAACTAGATCGTTTTTTCTTTAATTTTTCACACTATAAAGGAAAAATTCAACTTAAATTCTTAAATACAAATTGTAAATGATTTCTTTTGTATAATGAATTAAAGATGTTGTGTGTAGTTTAAATTAAATTGTATACCCAGAACTAGCGAGACACGAGTAGCCTCGTGGTCGCCGTTAGACCCTAGTGCCATAGAATAACATAGAAGGAAATCAGGCGTGTAACTTCTAAATAAAACTTCTGGGAATTACGCGCCAATTGTTTTACTGCGTGCGCACACAAAATTTGTATTTTGTGCACACAATAGTTCGTTAAGTTTTTCTATTCATCACAGAATTGTTTAAACGTTTTTCATGTGACAATTCAGATTGAGTCCGCGCAGAATTACGTCACGTGTCAGAGGTGAGATGAGAAGGAGCACCACGCTTTCCCTTCATTCGCACGCCAGATTTCCTTCTATGTTATTCTATGCCTAGTGCGCTGAGTACTCAGATTCGAGTTTTGTCACCACCAACGGCCATAACATTTTTCCCACCAGACAAAACATTCATTAGATTTAAGTATAGTTATACATATAGTCTGAAACCAAAGTAACTCCTAAGCATTTAGGATTATTTTTTTTATTTTCAGCAATACAGTATTTTGGATAAATTGTTATTTATTTTTTAGATTTAACCGTTTATGTGCCAGTGTGTTCTGGAAAAACACAATCAAAAAACGCCAATAAACATAATCTCGTTCTTATGATTACATATCGACATAGCAAGTGTGCAGGAAATTTTTGTATTTCAATAAATGTCTTGGCTTCTCTCGGCACAAAAATGGAAAAGCGCAAAAGTCACTCGTGATACGCAAACAATTAAATTACGTTTATGAACATGCGTTTCTATTCTCACAGTTGTCGTTTACATCTAAATTTGATATGTTTTCAAAAATCTGTTAGGAAAATCGACTAATCAAAAACGTTTTCATTTTTTGATAAATTAAGAGCATTTCAAATATTCGTTTACAAGTTAATTGACTTTTCTCTAGTTTCTCCATTTTTCAAGATAAACGAAATTAGATTTCTTTTCTTTAAAAAAAATACTCATTTATTAAATTCAAGTCATAGCTATAGAGCTTAGCTTTAAGATAGAAATTCCCAACCTTTTTATACTCTAAAGCAGATTTAAAATACCGATAAGGTGGTGGACATCATTTATTTTTAACCGACAAGCTCCTTACATAATTTCTCATTTTCCCATAATTTATTTTCTTATATTCATAATTTGTGAATAAATAATAAACGAAAATGATTTAAAATTATAAATTATTATTTAGAAGGAATGAATTTTTTTCTGTTGAATCGTAGAGGGCACAAACGAATCGTTCCGCAGGTACCATGGTGGCGGCAGGCACGGGGTTGGGAGTATCTGCTTTAAAGGATTTTACAATTTCTAACCTAATTTACGTCTTTAAAAAATAAATGCCGTACTTTGCTATAAAATTAAAACAATTCAAATTATCGTAAAATATATAAATGCTTAATGTCTATAAGTACATTTGTTATAAATTTTTTTTAAGTATTTCATTATACATAGTAAGTCATAAAACATACTGCTTCTCTAGCATTTTGTAATTGTTTTTCTGCTTTTGCTCTTTTCTTCAAATAAGCCTTATTTTCATATTCGTGTGTCAACTGTAACCAATGTTGCAAACCAATAGGTACTGACCAACATTTATCTTTTAATTCACCTTCCGCTAATTTCAGTTCATTGCGTAGCATTTCAACTTCGGCTCGTAGATGACTTAATTCCAAATCGGAATCAGATATCGATCCAGTAATTGTGTTTGCATTAGTAGCATTAGTGATCACAGTGCCACTATCCAATAATTTTTGTTCCAAAGTCTCCTTTTCGTTTGCCACATTATCTTTAGCCAGTTTAGCTTCCTCTAACTCTTTTTGAAGTTGTTGCAAAGCTTGTTCGGCTCGTTGCAAACTTTCCATTTCACTTATCATACGAGCTAAATGCAATTTAGACTTTTTGTTTTGTACATAAGCGTAATAAGCACCTATAATACTACCAAACAATAGGGTCACTAAAACTAGATCCTTCCAATACTTTTGAGCGTCTAAAAAAAATTAACCGATTATATTTATCACGTTGAATAATTAAAAAAATAGTATAGAATCACATCCTACATCTGATATTTGATAAACATAGTTATACGTTTTAAGTATTTTTTTAAAAAATTAATAAATAGAAATAGTTTAATGTTACAGTAGATCAAAAGTCAGAAAACAATAATTGACGAGTTACTAAATGACCTATTTGATAATTTCACATGATCTCTAATTTCTTAATGAAATTGGAAATTTACAAAATTGAAGAAAAAAAAGAATGAAATAGTATATTTAGAATTATACGAATAATGCACATTAGCATAAGCCACACTAATTTATTTAAAAAACATACTAGTCGTTCATGAGAGTATAAATTTTAGGACCGGATCAATCAAATAGAAGTATTCCTATAAAAATTTTAATTCCAATTATTGTTTAAGATGTTAACAAATATTTTCGTATCAAAAATATTTTACGTTAAATTTTTAGTATTTTTTAATGTACTAAATTAGAAGTATAGCGTAAAAGTTAATAATAATTTTTAATTTTGTAATATGTAAGCTAGGAGTGTTAACTCGCGACCCGCAGATCGCATGAGGCTCGAGGTAAAAGTTTTAGCGACCCAGTTAAAATATCCGACCCAAAATAAAAATAAAACGTAAATGTGAATTAGATACGAATCCAACATATGTATTATACTTTATAAACTATTGAAACGTAAACAATAATTTAACTTTATATATGTTTATTACAGTGCCCCATTATGCCAAATGTGATCAAATTTAACCCGAAGACAACTAAAAATTTACAGATTTTACCAAAATTTAGTCAAATATACGAATTGTTTCCACTAAATTATAGGTCAATTTGACGTATAAAAATTATATAAATTTATACAATTCAAAATAGATTGAAATCGAAAATCTAATTTTTTAAATACTACTAATGAATTGCAATGCTTCATTCATCTCAAAATAATTAACAAAATTTTAATTAATTAAGAAACGCATTTTCCAAAACTAATATAGTTATAAAAATGATAAGTGGCTTAAAATTTATTACAGTTATTACATCAGTGCAAATAATGTATAAAAAATACATAAAAACTAAAAAAAAACTGTCTTTCCAAACAAATAAAATTGCACCTTACATTTATGACATTACGATTTTAATTTATGTTTATTTATAAAATTACATAATTGTACATATGTACATTTAGAATAAAAAATAAAAGTTTATAAATTTATTTTAAAATTTGTAAACAGAATAACAGTAAAAAAATTAAGTAATTTAAATAAAGTTATAAATTCATTTTCAAGTGAAATAATCTACTTTTAAGCTTATAAGCATTAAACATGTGGCAAAATTAATAACTAGATATTTCAACACTAATTAAATTTAAAAAGCTCATTTGGAAACAAGAAAAGATATATGAATTTGCTATTAGTCAGACATTATTTATTTAAACGATTAAAAAACACTTAAAATTAGGACATGATTCTATGTTCAATTAATAGATTATAAAGTATTGAAAACCTTTTGGTGGACCAAAAAGCACCACATCCATAGCCTTTAAAGCAATTTTCTGTCGATGTATTGGATCTTTGATGCCCAATTGATTGCTCAAAAAGTTCAAATTATTAACAGCCAATCTTAAAAAGAAAAAATAACACTTTGTAGGTTTTAATATTTTTTAAATTTTGTCTTCAAAATGCACAAACAATAATTGAAAGTGGTAACTACGACCGGCAACTTGTACTATCAAAGTTATCATTATTACTACATATAATTGGTACCTTAACGAACAGTGAAGAATAGTACACAACTTCGTAGCAAAAAGTTGCCAATGTCAAAGAAGAGCCAACTTACAACGTACCTGGGCAATAAAGCTCCTGTAATTTTATTATCGGCGAATTGTTTGCTGTATTGCGGCAACCCGACGTGATACTGAAGCCAATCAATCGTCTGATCAACCGTCCAATTATGTACCTCCGACTGCAGCCATAACAACCACAACTCCTCAACAGAAATATGCATATCGTTATTTTGATGGAAGACTTTTTGGCGTTTTTCATAGCCAGAATCGTACTTTAATTCTTCACGTAAAAACTACAATAGAATAAAATCAATTTAATTTATTAAATTACATGGTTCATTGTAACAAATACACAGCAACTACAAGAAAACGAACAAAAGCACTGTCCCATTCTTTAATCGGCCTTCGAATCACAGCAATGTAATGAAAATCTTTTACTAAAAAGCAATGTTTTTATTTTTCAAACGCATGGGCTTAAATATCCTTGATTATTTAACATTATAAATTAAGTATGTGCTAAGCAAATTTCATTATCAACATTATTTTCTTTTTATCGTCTGTTTTAGTTACCTACATAAAAACTTCTGAAATACTTTTATTGTGACCCTGTTTCAACGAAAATACTTCTCATAACTCTATTTGTATTCATATTAAATATTTCGTACAATAGATAAACAATAATATTAGTATAATAACATAATTATACCTACTGGTATATTAATATAAATTTACTTCGAGTAAAATTTTCAACTTTGTATTAGAGATTTTTTTTTGAATATATTAATAAAAATTTTAAACAAAATCTTCAATAGTAAATACTACTATTATAGTTGAATTAAGCAGAAAATCTATGAATTTGCCCTATCAAATATTATTCCTTAATGATTTTTGTTAGTAAAAATAATCAATTTAGAAACATTTAAAATGTCACTTATTAAAAAGAATTAGCACAGAGAAAAACTTAAAAAAATCCTAAACTAACAAAGTAATAAAAAACTTTTACACCATATTTGTGACTAAACATTACACTAAACTCCCTATTTCAAAAAATAAAGTCTATGATGAAATTACACATAAATAAAAATAGAACATTCCGGCTTTTAAATTGTTATATATCAGGAATGGTGAACACGCTGACCACAAAGAATTTGAAAGTAGACCACATGTCAAAAATTAGACATTTTATTTTCATCTAAATTTTATGTTTAATAATGTAAGTATACTTAAAAATCTAACAGGACTTTTAATTACGATCCTGAACTAGACCTCAATTTTTGGGGCAGAAATGTACTGTTAACAGTCCATAGCATATTCTAGTCGTCTAAAGCTATATTTTAGAAAAAGTCATCTGTGGAATAAAAGTTTGGTCACAACTAGGTATATTTTTTAAAGCCCTTAACTATACTATTTATTTTCAGATTTGATAGTTTATTTGATCTCTAAACTTACTTAAATTACAGGAATAAAACGACTAATAAAGTCGAAAGTTATAGTTACAAAAAGTTAAAAATATTTTATTCAAAATGGTAGTATTAAGATTTACATCGTTAGATTCAGATAAATCAACGTCACCGTTCGCATCATCATCTAGCTGTTTGTGTAATGTCCGAATTGCTTCATAGCCTAGTCGATCATTTGAGACAGTTGTCAAACATTGTTCATCATTACGATCACAATCACTAACTTCAGGAACGTACGATTTCAAAGACTCGTTCAACGAATCAGACGCATTACTCAATTTGTCCGAAACAGAATTCAGTTGCGTACCGGCATTTACTATAGTGCGGTCAAGGTTAGCATTTAAATTCGTGACTAGATTTAAACTTAAAACAAATTTTACGATCACGATTCTCAAAAAATACATTATCTTAATTCCTAGAAGAAAGAACTGTTTCTTTTTCACTTTTACTACAACTTTAAATATTACTGATTTACGTTAAGTACTGATGTTGAGCTTAGTTGCATTTTCAACAGATTAATGTTAAAAAACTGTACTGTTCACG